>PVKS010015121.1:31001-46842 GCA_004027875.1 Aplodontia rufa | reverse complement strand
TCAAAAATTTTTTTTAAAAAGAGAATGTGAGAGAGACAGAGAGAGCTAATTTTTTGAATTTTTCATCTGATTTTTGTTTTTCGTCCACTTAGTTTTTATATGTGGTGCTGGGGATTAAACCCAGGTCCTTGTACATGCAAGGCAAGCGTTCTACCACTGAGCCACCCCTCTAGTCCCAATATTCTTATTTTTAAAAACTTTAATGATCATTTTTACTTTTAAATTTAAAAGTCAGCTTCTAATTTTATGTAAGAAATAATAAATTGAATAGCCAGTGATTTCAGTATTATCTTAAAAGTTAAGAAATCTTGGGTTTTTAAATTCTTATATAATTTTGGAGAAAGCATTTTTTCATTTTTTCCAATTGGTGCATTATAGTTTTACACAGGGATTTGTTGTTATACATTCATACATGCATATATTATATACATTATATACATGTATAATGTATATATGTTATACATTATACATGCATATATATTATTATGCAATATAATTTGGTCCAATTCTCCCCCATCACTTCTCCCCTCCCTTGTCCCTCTCCCTGGTCTCTCTTTTCTCCACTCATCTGAACAATTACACACACACAAATATATATATGTAATTTTAAAATTTTTATGTATTCCAGTTTTAAATGCCTGCATGGGTGCTATTTAGCATCTCAGGGGTGCAAAGTATACCATACAGTATTTATAACCCTCCTTTTCCCTCTCCATTCCCCCACACCGCTCTGCTTCCTGTCGGCCCACCTAACCAGACTTCCCCAGTTCATCTGATGGATCTATAACATAAATTTGTGCTCTCACCTTTTCCTTTGTTTCTCTCACATATGAGAGAAAGTATTTGACCTTTTGCTAATCTCACTTAGCGTGATTTTGGAGAAAGTGTTTTTTTTTTTAATTAGAGAGAGGGACAGTGACAGAAAGAATCAATTTTGTTTAGTTTTTCATGTGGCTCTCTTTGCTCCAACATGTCGAGTACGTGGTGCTGGGGTTTGAAATGCCAAACAACCACTGAGCCATTGCTCCAGCCCCTGGAGAAAGCATCTTAACTTTAGAGTGTCTGTTGTTGTTTTTTTTGTTTGTTTATTTATTTATTTATTTATTGTGGTGCATGAGATTAAATGCAGGGCCTCTCACTAGTCAAGTACTCTATCACTGAGCTACACCCCCACTCTTTTATTTTATTTTGAGATAGGGTCTCCTTGAATTGCCTGGGCTTGCCTTGAATTCGAGGTCCTCCTGCCCTCGCCTTGGATTGTAGGTTTGGGCCATCTTGCTGGGTGATAGAGGATCTTTATATTTTTCTGATGTAGTAAAGACTATGATTAGGGGCTGGAGTGGTGGCTCATTGGCTTTGGTGCTTGCCAGGCATGCTCGAGTACTAGAGTTCAAACCCCAGCCCCAAGTACACAACGAGGTCTTAGAGCAATGAAAGCCACATGAAAAAATTAAATAAAAATTGTTTCGCTCTCTCATTGTCCCTCTCTCTTAAAAAAAAAGAGACTATAATTGGTCAGTTCTGTTTTGTGTATAAAAGGAAAATAATGAAATATTCATACACGAAAAAGGTAAAAAATGATAAGATTCTATTATTGAAAGAATTAAGAAAAAAAGAAAAAGAAAAGAATGACAGTATGTCAAGGATCCCAGACAGCCTTACATTTAAATGGGATTTATGAGGGCTGGAGTGGTGGCTCGGTGGTTATGGTGCTTGTCTGGCAAGCACAAATACATGGGTTCAAACCCCAGCACCCACATACACAACTAAGTGTCAAAGCAGTGCAAGTGCTTTGTGAAAAACTCAATAAAAATTGATTCTATCTCTCCCTCTCTCTCTCACTGTCCTTCTCTCTTAAAAAAAAAGTATTAAAGAAAAAGATTTCTGGGTACTTGAAAAGCAACATTATGACAAATAAAAAGGATATTCTTTATTTCAGTGATATATTTTTCTCCCTCCTGCCCTTTCCATCCATGAGGAGTAGATGAATGAACCTACAAAAGAGGGCAAAACACAGTGTGGGGTGCAGATGTGGCAGCAGGGAACATGATGAGTGACATGACCAAGGATTTGTTGCAGTGACTTCATAAGAGGTGTGATGATAGAAAATACTCTATCTAATCTAATTCTATACTGGAACCATTAGAAAACCATAAATATGGCCATTTACCTAAGATTTATTTCAGTCACACATGCTAGAAAAATTATGAAGGAGTTTCACAGATTTTCTTGCAGCTTTTTACTGATCTATTTTTGGTAGGGATGGTCTACTGAGTTCTTTATGTGTTTATTCTGTTGCCCCAAATCTTATATAAATCAAACTGCTTATTTTCCATAGCAATAAGAGTTTCAATTGTTTAGTGAAGTTTGTGGGAAATTAAGATAAATCACACACACAACCATTCATCTAACTTTTGCCTGTGTGGATTTATGTATTCTGGGCATTTCATGTAAGCAGAATCATAAAGTGTGTGACCTTTTATGTTAGGCTTTTATCACTTATCATGACTCAGTGGTCTTCCACGTTGTCACGTGTCAGTACTCTGTTCCTTGTTATAGCTGAATAATTCCACTGAACAGATATATTGCGTTTATTCATTCACTCATCAGTTACGGATACTTGTCTTGTTTCCACTTTTTGACTACAATGAATAATGAAAGTTTCTATGAACATTCACACACAAATTTTCATGTGGGTATGTTTTATTCTCTCTTGGGTATACATATTTAGGAGTGGAATTGCTGAGTCATATGGTAACTTTGTGTCTTATCATTTGAGGAATGGCCAAACTGTTTCCAAAGATGCTGGATCATTTTTCATTCACCAAGGTAGTGTGAGGGCTCCAATTTCTCTGCATTCTCACTATTACTTGCTCTTATCTGCTGTTTTGATTCTAGCCACCTTTGTTTATATAAAGTGATATTTCATGTTTTTTATTTGTTCTGTAATGAGTAAAGATATTGAACTTTTTCTCATGAGCTTATTGGTTATTTTATATATTCTTTGGAGAAAATTTTATTAAATTTGCTACCTATTTATTTTCCTGTTGTATTTTTATTCTGTATTTATTTTTTAAAATTAAGGGATAGTCAACAAAATAAAAATTATTTATTTGCAGTGTACAACATTATGTATATATATATACACATATGTACTCATGCTGTGAATGGTTATATAAAGCTAATTAGCATGTCCAGTGTTTCCCATTTTAAAATTATGCCTTTTTTTTTTAAGAGAGAGGGACAGTGAGGGAGAGAGAAAGAGAGAATTTCATTTAGTTTTTCATGTGGCTTTTGTTGAACCTACACTTCATTGTGTACGTGGTGCTGGGATTCGAACCTGTGTCCTCATGCATGCCAGGCAAGTGCCATAACTGCTGAGCCACTGCTCCAGCCCCTGTTTTTTTTTTATTATTGAATTATAAGAGTTTCTACATATTACAGTCACTAGACCCTTATCAGACATATGATTTGAAAATATTTTCTCCCATTTTAAGAGCCGGCTTTTCAATTTTTTTAACAGTGTCTTTTGACCTACAGAGTTTTTAACATTAATGAAGTTCAATCTATGTTTTTCATTTATTGCTTTTGATTTTAGTGACATATCTATGAAACCCTTCAAGGTTGTGAAGATTTATAGTAATGTTTTCTTCTAAGAGTTTTATAGTTTTAGTTCTTACATTTAGGTCTTTGATCTGTTTTGAGTTAACGTTTATATATGGTGTAAGGGAGGAGTACGAATCATTATCATTATTATTATCGTTCTCATGTGGATACACAGCTGTTATAACATTTTTTTTTCATTGCAAAGATTAGTCTTTTCCCATTGAATGGTCTTAAAATCCTTGTTGAAAATCAGTTGACCATAGACATGAGTTATTTTTGGACTGTATTCCATTTATCTAATATTTATCCTATTTTCCTACCATATAATCCTAAGCTCCGTCCCTAGACCTTTATATTTTTTATTTTGAGAAAGGCTTTTACTAAATTGCCCAGGCTAGCCTTGAAGTTGTGATCCTCCTGCCTCAGCCTCCCAAATTGATGGGATTACAGGCGTGCAACACTACACATGGCTATACTTTGAATTTTGATTTTTTTTTCCTGGGTTAACAATATGTAGTACAATATTCTCTTATGATGCTGGGTGGTGGCAATAAGCCAAAGCTCTGAGTCATCTGTTGATTGTGAGGCCAGACAATAGATACTGTACATGTAAGTGTAGTAAGGCTATGGTATTTGGTAGATTAGGTATGTTAAATGCATTTTCAAATTATGATATTTTCAATTTACAATGAGTTTGTTGGGGTATATCTTCATTGTAAGTTGAGGAGCATTTGAGGATTTTTGTATCTATATTCTTATAGGATATTATTCTTTATTTTTCCTGTGACATCTTTGTTCTGATTTTGGGGTTAAGGTGCTAACACTACTTCATAGAATGAGTTTGGAAATGTTCCCTCTCTTCTATTTTTTGGGAGAGATTTTGAAGAATTGGTATTTTGTCTTGTTTAAACATTTGGTAAAATTCATCCATGAAGCCATCTGTTCGTGGGCTTTTTTCCTTGTGAAATTTTCTGATTATTGCGTTGTCTCTCTAGCTATTATGCAAGTGTTCAGGCTTTCTGTTTCTTCTTGAGTCACCTTGGTAGTTTGTATATTTCTAGGATTTTTCTCATTTTTTGTGCTCCCTTCCAATCCACTTTTATTCCCTGAAAGACTGGCAGTAATATCTCCTCTATTATCCCTGATTTTAGTAATTGTGTCTTCTCTGTTTTTTCTTGATCATCTTAAACTAAAAGCTTATCAATTTACTCATCTTTTGAAAGAAACAACTTTTGGATTTATTGATTTTTAAAATTCTGTATATTAATTCCTGCCCTATTTTTTATTATTTTCTTTCTTTGGCTTTCAGCTTACTTTGCTCTTCTTTTCCTACTTTTTTTTTTTTTTTAAGAGAGGACAGTGGCGGGGAGAGAGAGAGAGGAGAGAGAGAGAGAGAGAGAATGAATCAATTTTTATTGAGTATTTCACATGGCTTTCGTTGCTCCAACACTTAGCTGCGCACGTGGGAGCTGGGGTTTGAACCCGTGTACTTGTGCATGCCAGGCAAGCGCTGCAACCTCCGAGCCACCGCTCCAGCCCCTTTTCCTACTTTCTTTAGGTACAAAGGTACATTGTTGTGCTAGACATCGTTCTATTACATATGAAAATTCCTGGGATGACCAACCTATTTTGGCTCCTAGTTTCAGAGGTTTCAGCATGGTCTGCTGGTCCTGTTGCCTTTAACCTGCGATGAGACAGCATGTCATGATGGGGAGTGTGTGGTAGAGCAAAGCCATACACCTCATGGTGACCAGGAAGCAAAAAAGAGAGAGACTAGTTGTCCCACACTTCCTTTTGAGAGCACTTCCCCAGTGACCTAAGCCTCCCACTGGGCCCCACCTCTTAAAGGTTTCCACTGTCTTCTGATAGTACCAAGCTGAAGACTATGGACTTGAACACAGAGCCTTCAGGGAACATTCCAGATCCAGATTGTAGCAATTATCAACTTGAAATCTTTCTTTCCTTTTTTTTAAATTGGTTCAGCATCATCTTACATAATGAAGGGATTTGTTGGTTCACATTCATACATATGTGCATTTTGACACAGTTGCTGAAACCTGATCCTTGTCCAGGATCTCCCCCCATTCCCCCACTCCCTGATCTCATGACTTCTCCATAGTTCCTCCAAGTTACAGATATAAATGTACATGTAATACATCATGTACATGTAATTTAAACACATCTGCTTGGGTGCAATTTGGGGTTCTCATGGGAGTCCAGTTTTCTCTACAGTATTGATCACCTCTTGTTTCCCTCCCTCTCCTCTCCCCTGCCCCGCTTTTCATAGCTATAGTCCTCATAGCTTATGTGTTTTTTCCTTTGTGTGTGTGTGTGTGTGTGTGTGTGTGTGTGTGTAAGAAAGAGAATGAATAAACAATTTTTATTTAGTTTTTCATGTGGTCTTTGTTGATCCACACTTCGTTGTATATGTGGTTTGAACTCGCATTCTTGTGAATGCCAGGCAAGGGCCTTAACTGCTGAGCCACTGCTCCAGCCATCTCCCCTTTTTAACATAGGCATTTATGGCTATAAATTCCCTCCTGCTTTCATTGCCTATATGTTTTGTCTTTTAATATTTTATTTTGATTCATCTGAAAATATTATCCAATGTTCCCTGTGATTTCTTCTTTGATGCACTGGCTATTAAATTGTGTAATTTCCACATTTAAAAATTTTCCTTCTATTATTGCTTTCTAATATCATTCCACTGTGGTAAGGTAATACACTTATTATTTAATTTCTTTTAAATTTATTCATTTATTTATTCATTTTTAAGAAAGAGGGGACAGTGAGAGAGAGAGAGACAGACAGAATCAGTTTTTATTTAGCTTTTCACATGGCTTTCGTTGCTCCGAGACTTTGTTGCGAACGTGGTTGTTGGGGTTTGAACTCGCGTACTTGCGCATGCCAGGCAAGTGCTGTAGCCACTGAGCCACTGCTCCAGCCCCTCTTTTAAATTTATTAAGATTTGTTTTGTAGCATGGTATGTGGCCTATCCTGGAGAATGTTCCATGTAAAAATAAATATTTAAAAAAGTTCCAAGTTTTAATTTTGAACATGCTGAATATTGTTAAGTAAAATCTACATACGCAAAACCTTTTAGGATCCTCAATACTGTTTAAGAATATGGTAGTACAAACAAAATGTTTGATAACCACTGATTTAAAGGAATGGGTAGGAAATGACTTTGGATAAAAATTTGACTCAGGTTTTGAAAAGTGTTAGTTTTCTTGTCAATGAGTATGAGTTTCCTCCATAATCAATAAGTCGAGAGAGTTTTAGAGGAAACGAGCACTTACAATATCTGCTGCATCCCAGGAGATAGAGCAATGCCTTGTACTTAGTAGCTCAACAAATATTGGTTGATTGCTAGTTTGAAGTATTGATTAAAAAATTGAGAGAATAGAGGCAGAAAAACTAGTTTGTCTTTAGAATTTTAGGCAAGTGACCCTTAAATTGAATGAAGGCCATTTTGAGAAATTATGTTTCAAGCTTAGACTTACTTCTAATTTCTGCTTTTATCATTAGAGCAAATGTTAAATATTCCCAGGATATTTGGGGTTTTTTTTTGTAGAGCATTCAATGGCTTGCTAACAATTTAAAATGGTTTTTTTTAAATGTGTCGAATCAATCCTATGCCTGTGCTCTTTTCCAGATAAATTTGTAGTTTGAATAAATAGAAAGGCAATATAAGAACTAAGCACAAAGTGGCTTCAAGGGATTTACTATGGTGATAATCACAGTATTTCTTCTTTAGAACTGGGAATCCTGCTTGGAATATCTATGTGTTTTGAAACATGTTCATTTAAATAAGTGTAATTTTGCATGGATTGTATGGGTATTATGAGATTACACAGTGTATCAATCAGGATTTCAACAGATAGCAGATGGCACACTCAATAGGATAAATTAGGAAGTTTTTATTTATTTATATTTTAAATATATTTTATTTTTAATTGACATAGCGTTTATGGGGCACACTGTGCCATTACCACACATGTATTGGATTATGGTAAGTAACACATCTGTCATTTCAGACATTTATCATTTCTTTATGTTAGGAGCGCACAAAGAAAAAATCCAAATCCTGGGAATATTTGACATTTATTCTAATGATAAAAGCAGCTCTGTTGATGTTCAGTTAATTGTTGTCAATTATAGTTACTCTACTGTGCCTCAGAACCTTAGAAATCATTCCTTTTAGCTGACTGCATTCTGTACCTGTTACAACCACTCTCTAACCATTATTCTACCCTCTACTTGCATGAGATCAACTTTTCATCCTGGGTTCAGTCCCTGGTACCAAAAACAAACAAACAAACAAACAAACAAAAAATATAACAACAAAAACCCCTCTATGTAAATTGATGACTTCAAAATCTATGCCTAGCTCATCTAATTTTAGGCTTCTATCTGTCTATTCATCTATCTGTGTATCAGACATTTGAGATATTTTGAAGATATCTTCCCTTGGTTATCAAATTGATACCTGAACTCACTAAGTTTAAAACAAATTCATTGCTAGCAGCTCTCTCATTCTTATTTTTTAAAGCAATTTTTTATTTAGTTTTTCATGTGACATCCATTCCTCGGACACTCTGTTGTGTACATGGTGCTGGGGTTTGAACTTGCATACTTGCACATGCCAGGCAAGCACTGTAACCACTGAGCCACCACTCCAGCCCCTCTCATTCTTATTTTTAATGGCACATCTGGGCACAAAATTTGAGGAACTTATTAAGGGAGAGATTATATTTTCTGAAAGGAGCTAAGGAAAGATACCAAGTTTGAAATAGTACTTCCAGGTGAGTAAAACTTTGAAAGATAAAATTGAGATGGTATGTTACCTGGCTTTTGCTTGCTGTGACCAAAATACCTGACAAGAACAATTTAGAGGAGGAAGTTTATTTGCACTCCTGATTTCACAGGTTTAGTCAACTGGCTCCATTAATCTGGGCCAGAGGTGAGGTGGAACATCAGGGTGGGCCATCAATGCCTAGATTCACCGATTAGGTTAGAGCAATCATAATCTAATCATGTCATCTCTGAACATTCCTGCGTTGTCTGTCATGAGTTTAAATGTTCTTGTTTTTTCTTCTGGAAAACAAAGATGCAGTAGTCATCTATTGCTGGGTAACAAATTATCCCCCTGAACTTCATGGTTTAGAACAATAAACATTTATTATTTTATAGTTTCTATGAACAGGTTGGGTCATCCAACTCCTAAAGTGGCCTCTAGTGGTTCCTGCCTCCCAAATAATATTGTGGTTTTCATTCTGTCCTCTTGAGTCACTAGCTCTGAAGTGTGTTGCCATGGTTTGGAACCCTCAGTCAGCTGTATGGAGAGATTCATGTGTCAAGGAACTGACAGCAGCCCATGTGAGTGGCCCATCTCAGCCGCAGACCATCTACCACAGACAAATCTTTAGGTAGTTCAGGCTTATGTCTCAACTGCAATTTCCTGAGAGATTCCTTCTTGAGAACCACTCAGCCAAGTCACTCTTGTATCCCTGATTCTTAGAAACTGTGATAATAATAATAATAATAATAATAATAATCAATGTTGTTCTAAGCCATTAAGTTTTGGAGTAATTCATTAACAAAGCTATAGATAACTAATACAGAGTCTTTTCTTTGTATACATTTTTATATGTTGGACTTCGATATATAGTAATGTGTTATTATTATTTTTAAAAGAGAGGGAGTTAATTTTTTTTCAGCTGGTTTTTGTTTTCCCTTTATTTATTTGTACATGTGGTGTTGGGGATCGAACCTGGTACCTCACACATGCCAGGCAAGCTCTCTACCACTGAACCACCTCTCCAGCCCAGTAATGTATTATTTATATAAATAAACACTACTGAAGTAACCACAAAGGGAGCTCTGAAAATGAAACCCCAGACTAAATTCTCTAATGTTTTCCCATTGCATTCTTATTTAGAATAAAATAAGAATTGGCTGCACTTAGTCTATGTGCTCTGGTTCCTGCCTCCCTCGTCTGTGTCTCCAACCAGGAGACAGTTATTCCTGGTTCCTCTCAACTTCCATTCATGTTCTGACATTTCTGAATTCTAGAAGAGACAAAATTAAGTTCTCAGAGTAAAACTCCAGTTGCAAACCCTTAAGCAGCTCCTTAACAAAAACTGATATCTCCTGCATATTTCTGGCACAGTGGGCTACATATAAATATGTACACACACACACACACACACACACACACACCTCAGCCATATACAGGTATAGTTAACAGAAAATAAATAGAATAGATTTAAAATGTACACTTTGACAATTTTAAAATAAATTTTGACTTGAAGTCATCACTATATTCAAGGTAATGAACATATCTGTTATGCTTGAAAATTCCCTCTGAACCCTTTTGTGATTTCTCCCTCTCTTCCCTACCCCTAACTATTTATCTGGACAGATCATAGAACATTTCCATCGTACCAAAAGTGCCACTGGAAAGTGCTGGTCTAATTCTTGGAAAGAATACCCCATTTTGTTTTATTGTAGTTAATATATCAGTTGTTTATAAAGTCAGTGAGTGCTGGAACCTAGTAGTACATGAAAACAATTCTATCTATTGACAGTCACAAATGAAATGGCTTTTGAGTTTTAGAGACCCTTATGCTGCATCAGCTGACATACATCATATTCATGTCATGTGAAATGGCAATAGTAAAGTGTCCTCTTTTTCTAGGAAACTAGTTCCTGGCTGTAATTAGAAAAGTTAGCTTTATGGGCTGTGCATGGTGGTGCATGCATGTAATCCCAGCAACTCGGGAGGCTGAGGCACCAGGATTGCAAGTTCAAGGCCAGCCTCAACAACTAAGCGGGTCCCTAAGCAACTTATTGAGACCTTGTCTCAAAATAAAAAATAAAAAGGGCTGGGGATGTGGCTCAGTGGTTAGGTGCAACAGGGTTCAATCCCTGGCACCAAAAACCAAACCAAACCAAACCAAGAAAAATTAGCTTCACAAATTGAAAGGGAATTTTTTTTTCTTTTCTTTTTAAAGAGAGAGAGAGAGAGAGGGACAGTGAAAGAGAAAGTGAGAATCAATTTTATTTAGTTTTTTTCATTTGGTTTTCGTTGCTCCGACACTTAGTTGTGTCTGTGGTGCTAGGGTTGGAACCCAGGTCCTTGCACGTGCCAGGTAATTGCCGTAACCACTGAGCCACCACTTCAGTCCCCAAAGGAAGATTTATAGTCCTGATTAAGACAGAACATAAAACAAAAGATTGCTTCTTTCATATAATTAGCAGATACAGACTTGACCTCAGCATCCTCTGTCTGTATCTTCCAGTCCTCTTTTTTCTGATTATATTTAGACCAGAGATCGGTAATTTCCCTGCAGATCCCTCAGAGATGAATGAAATTAGGTAGAGTCTTATTCAGTCCTGCTCACTTTTGTACTAAAGTGAGGAGAAGATGGGAGCATCTTTTACCAAAGAATTGCTCTACTGATTTATTGTCACAAAGTTCACAATAAAAATTAGATGTATAGAAAAGCTAAAAGAACAAAGTAAAAATCATGTTTTACACTTGTTACATAAAACTTACTCAATATTTTAGTAATAACTGAATTTCACTTTCTTCTTTATAAAACTGGAAATATAGTATCTATTTTAGTAAGACCTAAATGGTTATTCATGAACATATTATGTCATCAAGTATCTTCTTTAGCACAATTTGAAATGTCTTGTTTTATGAAAATATAACTGTGTTGGCTGCTGTGTATAATGACATTTCTTCCCCAAGCTTTTTTTTCTTTTATTTTTAGAGTCAATTTTATTTTATTTTTTTCATATATTTTTTTCCTAACACTTAGTTGTGTGTGTGGTCCTGAGGTTTGAACCTGGGTCCTTGCACATGTTAGTCAAGTGCTCCAGCTGCTGAGCAACCACTCCAGTCCCTTTCCCAAGATTTTGATCCTTGATTTATTTTTTTTGGGGGGGGGAAGATAGGGACAAGATTTATCAGTTTACAACAGGAAAAAATAAAGAAACAAAAAAACAACCTTTTTTAAGGTGCTGAAATATTCAATAGTAGTTTAGAACACATTTTATGTCTTGAATTCTGAATGATGTTTATTAATCTGAAATGGTTGGAAATCTGATCTGGGGGAAGGAATGTGGCAGCTGTACCAAGGCAAGACCCAGAGCAGTAAGAATGCAGATTTAGGATCAGAAGCAAAGGATGTCATGTCTAACTGAAATGTTGGGAAAAATTATGTAGGCACAATGAATTATCCAAATTAGGATTGAACCAGAATGCCAGGCTTAATGCATTAGTAATTGAAAAATTGTAAAACCAAATTAAGCAAAAAACCTAGGCTCTGTTGATTCCATAAATTAATACAGGTAGTTAATACTTACTACAGTTTTAGGAAACCCTGAGAATACGGAAAATATTTGTGGATACATCCTCTTAAAAATATAGAGTCTTGCATAAAGGATAAAAACCTTGATTAGCTTGTAACAAAATTTTCTGGAAGAGCTTACTACGTCATGAGGCTGAATTGACCTAGACCCTCCTTCCTTTGGAGAGGGCAATGTTTTTCCAACCAGGAGAGCTGCATACCTACTCAGACACACTGTGTTTATTTCTTCTTATATTTGTTATTAAACTATGTAATTTAATTAAATATCACATGAGCCAAGGAAAAAAATATTATTTCTGTGAAAAATGGAATGCTTTGTAAAGACTTGACAAAGGTGAATCAGGCTGGACCAGGAAACTGTCAAATATCAGGGAGAAATTAATTGAAATGTTCAAGGAATCATGTTGTCTCACATTGTTCCACCACATTAAAGAAGCTAAAATTTGGGCTGAAGCAGTGGCTCGGTGGTTGGAGCTCTTGACTGGAATGCACAAGGACCCGGGTTCAAACCCCAGCACCGTGTACACAACTCAGTGTACAAAAATCAGATGAATAAATAGAATTGATTCTATCTCTCTCTCTCTCTCCTTCTCTTAAAAAAAAGTTAAAATTTGGAATAGTAGCTTGTCCATTGAAGATGTGGTTTCTGCAATAATGAGGAAAAAGGAAGATCCTTGACTTAATTTATTTGTTAAAATGATGAATACATACACTTTTTTTTTTTAGAAAGAATAAATTTTATTTAGTTTTTTAATGTGACTTTCGTTGCTCCTACACTTTGTTGTGTATGTGGTGCTGGGATTCGAAACCCTTGTCCTTGAAAATGCCAGGCAAGTGCTCCAAATGCTGAGCCACTGCTCCAGACCCTACAAGTATTTCTAAATAGAGATTTAAAAAAAAATTCAATTAGGATTTAATCGAGTTTGATATGATTTCATAAATTATCCTGACTGAAATGTTAGATCCTTGAAATCTTGGTAAGAAATAAAAGGAAACTTGTGATTCTACAAAAGATTTTCAAAAAAAGTGATGGACTATTAAACAATGTTGTAGCTTTTAAAATTTTCTGTAGGCTTCTTACTACAAAAATGAAACGAATTGGTTTGCTTGATTTAAATTATTGAATGTTTTGACTAATGGGTAATATAATAGGTCAGAAGTTTGATTATTTAGGGCAGGGATTGGCAACTTTTTTGGTAAAGGATTAGACAGTAAATATTTTTGGCTTTGTGGATCATGTGGTTACTACTCAAGTGTGTGCTCTTGTAGCTAAAGCAGCCTTAGTCTGTAAATAAATCCACATGGTCATGTTCCAATAAAACTTTATTTGTGGGCACTAAAACTGGAACTTCACATAATTTTTACATTAATATTATACTTTAGTTTTCTTAGTCTTTTAAAAACACAAAATGTATTCTGTGCTCATAGTCTGTACAAAAACATATGGCAGACTGGATTTGGCCTGGGCCTTGCTTGCCTGCTGCTGATCTAGACCTTATCCTAGCTATCCAGTGCTCCTTTCTCATGACCTTATAATCAGGTTGCTTTTAGTATCACAAAAGCACACTGTGTTCATATTTACTTACACACTCTTTGCACACACACACATGCACACACACACACACACACAGATCCATCTATACCTATTTATCTATCTATCTCTGGGAACATCTACTTTGCCTCTTAATCCAAAGCCAGTTTACTTTCTCTGTCTCCCATCATAACTTTCACAGCTTCACTAGACCTCAGGTCTGTCCCTTTCTTCCAAATTCTCTTAAATATCTTTGAATTCTTTCACATGGTTAGTGTGAATTAGTTGTCATTTCAGATATGTTAGCTCTGATTCTTCTTTTAATTTTAACTTCTTGGAGCAGAAGCTATGTATTATACTCCCTCCCCTTCCTTTCAGCATAGTAATAGGCACTTAGGAGAATAAATATTTAAAAAATTGACATGTTTTATAGCAAAATGAATCATTATTATTCTTTTAAGTTTTGAAGCATTTTTTATTTGGGTCTTTGGTATCAATTTTGCCCTTTTCCCCTCCTTTGTGCCTTCTTTTAATCTTTCCTATTCATAACCATGTCCAAATCTCCTTTTCATGAAAAACCAATACCCACAAAATCTCTTTTTTTAAGACAGAGGGGCAGTGAGAGAGAGAGAGAAAGAAAGAATCAATTTTATTTGTTTTTCATGTGGCCTTTGTTGCTCCAACACTTCGTTATGTATATGGTGCTGCAGTTCAAACTTGGTACTCACGCATGCCAGGCAAGCACTGTGACCGCTTAGCCACCACTCCAACCCCCCACAAAATCTTTCATTGACATGGATGCTTATCCATTCCTTACCTAGTTAATATATTTTTTTCCTTGAGGCAATAGTTTCTGAACATCTAAAAGAGAGAGAAATACACTCAATGAGCCTCATCTGTCTGGAAAGACTTTCTTGCTATGAAACATTGGAAATGGAGCCCAAACAGAGCAGTCTCACTGTGGTAAGGAGGCAGGAGCAGTCTGCTGCAGCTGGAATTCGAAGGGTAGGCACAGAGAAGAGCAGTGGAGGCACTGATGTCTGTTTGGGGACTTATAGTGCACCCTTGGCCAAAAGGTGACCTGCACATGTAGAGGGCAAGACTCCATGAGACCAAAAATCAATTGCCTGCAGCAGGCCTGAGAGCTGAATGGTGATGCAGATATTGCACTGGCTAGGAGATATTCAAGGTCTTGCTCAGCTAGAAAAGAAGTTCCATGTTTAGCACTTCAGTGTTTTGTTGAGCTTCCCCAAGGGCCCTATTCCAAAGTAAGGGCAATACCCTAAGTTCAAGTTCAAAACAAATGGAATTTCCCTAACAATAAAATATAAAACTGTTTGTGATGGAACCAAAAGGATCTGGAAGTAATTTAACTGTCTTCCAGAAAAAAGTTTGATACTTGTTAAAGAAAGGTGATACAGTGCAGAATTTCTACAATGGATTACCATGCAATCAAATATTATTACTCAAGTGAGGAACTAGAACAGTAAGACCTATAATCAAGAAAAAATGCAGTCAGTTAGAAACAGAACATGAAATGACCTAGATGTTACCACCCCACTGAAAACCTCTGGTGCCGTTACCTATTCTTAAATTAATATTTAATTTGTTCTCAGGGTCTTCTTCTAATAGTAGATTTTTTTTTTTAAAGAAACTTCCCTTAATTATTCCAACCTGAGATAATTCATTGACTTCTCACTGGCTTATGCCTTTCCTGTGATTCCTAATTATATTATAGTTATATTTGTATTAACTATATAGTAGTGGCCTGCATGTGTATTATATTTCCCCAGGATTTATATTTTCATACCTTTTTTAGCCACTAAAGTTGTATACTAAGCATGAAATAATTATTTTGTATATATGAGTAAAAGATGTGTGATTTTTTTCCTATTGTTTAAAACTATTTATACTCTGAATGTTTGCATTTATTGATGTGCAGACATGCATGATTTGTTGAAAACCTTCCTTAATTTTCCCCCAGTGTTGGGGATTGAACCCTGGGGTATAAGCATGCTAAGCTTGCTCTCTACGGCTGAGCTACACCCCCAGCCCTGGAAAATCATTTGTACTGTTAGTTTGGTTCAAGAATTTTCACAGTAATTCCCACAAATTAGTAGCCTGAAGAGTTTTATCTTCTTTCCTATTCTTAAATGAAAATTGAATGGAATGGTGAAAAAATTGCTCATTGCTTTTACTACAGAATATTAAATATAAATTTATTTTTATCTGTCATCTTCACTAGAATGTAAGCTCCTTAAAGACGGACAATTTATTTTCTATTTTCCTCTCTCTCTCTCTCTTTTTTTTTTTTTTTTTTTTT
>PVKS010015121.1:0-30901 GCA_004027875.1 Aplodontia rufa | reverse complement strand
TCGAGATGAGGTCTCACTAAGTTGCTGAGTCTGGCTTTGAACTTGCGATCCTCCTGCCTCAGTCTCCCAAGTTGCTGGGATTATAGGCATGAGCCACTGTGCCCAGTTTCCCAATATTTGAAACAATTCATAACATATAATAATAAATACTTTATAAGTATTTTTTAAATGTTTAACATCAACTAGTATGTGGTCACACTTTGATAAATATATTTTACCAATTTACAGTAATTTATTTTAAACCATTTTGAGTGTTTCAAGAAAAGTCTTCAGCAATTTCAAGTAATTTTTTCTCAGAAATTATTGTGTAATATAAGGCCTGCTAACTGATGTCTATGTTTTAACAAAAACTAAGATGAGTAGTCTGTTTCCCGTTTGTTAGTTCTTACTTTCTTTAGGATGGTGTTAACTGCTATTTATATAAATCATACCAGCAGTATTTATATGCTTCTTTTAATAACAACTTACCAGTTTTTTAAAAAGTCACCTAGCCAGGCACGATGGCACCCTTGTAATTCCTGTGGCTCAGGAGGTTGAGGCAGGAGGATGACAAGCTCAAGGTCAACCTCAACAATTTAGCAAGAGTCTCTTTAAAAAAAAAAAAAAGAAAGAAAAAGAAAACCAAACAAAAAAGCCAACTGGTGGGGACTTATCTACCTATATAGAAGATGGAAATGGTTAATAAAATGTTTGATGTCATCATATTATACAGCTAAAATGAACCCTAGAAATCGTCTAATTATTAGAGACAATGAAAAACAAGCTCCAGAAAGTTAGAGTCATTCAGAGTATACCGATACTTTGTATAATTAATAACATCTTTGGCAAATAAAAATATATTAGGAAGCATTTAAATAGTAAGAACTTGCATCTTAAAATATAACTCATCAAGATAAAAACATATGTTTTGGGGTAAGTTTTAGAGTAAATAGCTAAAAACAGCTTTAAGTTATTTAATTTTGATATTTTCTTTTAACTTCACATAGAGGGAAAACTCTCCCCCTCTTTCTCTTTCTACCCCAAATAGAAAACCTAGCAATGCTCAGAGACAAATCCAGCCTTTGTTCCACCAGATTCTTTCAATTTGGCACTGGTACCACCACGGCTTGGTCTGATTATAATTAATCCACTGCTACAACATGACAAATTTTTTGGTCCAAGTTGAATGACAAAGTCTTTTCAAACGGGAAAAGCAGTTGTCAGCTGTCGCCGTGGTACCAACATGTATCATGTCAGGACGGGCAAACAAAGGCAGGATGATTCAGAGTGCTGACCGAGGACACGGGACCTTATGAACTCTGGTGGGTTTTCTGGAAGGCTTGTTAGTGGTGATGGAAAAAAGAAGTCAGAGCATCCCGTGTTACAGTTGGATCCTTTGACTATATACATTTATCAAGTGGTGTCTGTCATGAAATGGAATTACGATTTGTAATTTCTCTATCAGTGACACATTGCCCTTGCCTATAAAAATCTCTGAAATTTTTTTCCAAGTTTTTTTTTATTGGTGCAATATAATTGTACACAATAGTGTTTCCCCAGTTTAAAAACGTTGTTTAGTAAAAACTGTACGACTTATAGTCCTTGCATTCTCTGAGGCTCTCATTCCTGCAGATGTGCCTTAGATTCATTCGAATGCTGCTTTTATTCATTATCTCTTTTAAGGTATATGCCGTCCTCTTTTCTTTTTGGAGTTGAGGAATGTGTGATGTTGTTTCTACGCTAGACAGACTACTGTAGACGATTATGTACTCATGCATGTGTTCTACATGGCTGGACTTGATCCTTCTGAGTACAACAAGCCCGTACTTCTGCAGAGGTTTAATGAGTCACACCATAAACACCTATCTTAACTGTATTTTAAGTGCCTCACTTAAGGTCTTTTTAAAAATTTTTTTCTTCTTTTCTGAAAAAAATTTTTTGCTACTTTCCTGACATTTTTCTTTTAAAAACGAGTGTTAGAAATGAAAGCAAAACATATTTTCTTTTTAGCAAAGCATGTCATGATCCAATAGGTTTATGTTTTAATTTATTCTTGAAAAGAACTGAGTTTATGGTCTTTATTTCATACCCCAGCTGTTTGGGAATTGCTAAATCCTTAGGGAGTTTTGTGAGTTATGTAATTGGCATGAATTATTGGAGTTTAAGGGAAGTACAATTGCTGCTATAATGTTAGGTAGTGCAGGATGGATTTTTATTCTTCAAGGATTCAGGGTTGCAGTGGTCTGTGGGACTGTGTTTTCTTAGTTGAGGGCAGTGGTAAATTTTTTTCTCGTTTTTGCAGCTTCGGAGTAAAAAATACATGTTCTTCAGCACCTTGCCTTATTACCACCTAACCAAGACATGCTACAGGGAAAGACTACTTAAAGTATGAAATGAAGAATTGAACAGGTTTAGGACTTGTTAAGTTAATAATGTTTACAATTTATATATGTTCAGCACCCTCCCTCCATTCTCTTTCACCTCCTTTTTATTCTTTAAACACACTGCAAGAAGGTACAAACATAGTATTCCTTGCCAAACAGTTTTGTTCATTGACAGTTGAAGAAAGGAAAAGATCTTTGTGCCACATTGCTGTTCTGGGATTTCCTTTCCTGTTCCCTTAAGATGAATCTTGAAATTTGGTTTCTTTGTTTTTGAATTACCAGATTCTAGAATATAAGTAAAGTATCCAAAAGCATAATGTGGTAGCTGGGTGAGGTGGCACACGCTTGTAATTCTATAGACTTGGGAGGCTGAGGCAGGAGGATGGAAAGTTTGAGGCCAGCCTCAGCAATTTAGTGAGGCCCTAAGCTACTTAGCAAGACCCTGTCTTGAAATAAAAATTAATAAATAGGGCTGGAGTGATGGCTCAGAGGTTACAGTACTTGCCTGGCATGTGCGAGTACGTGGGTTCAAACCCCAGCACCACAACACACAACAAAGTGCACAACAAAGTGTCTGAGCAATGAAAACCACACGAAAAACTAAATAAAGTTGATTCTTTCTCTCTCTCTCTCTCTCTCTCTCTCTCACTGTCCCTCTCTTTCAAATAAATAAATAAATAAATAAATAAATAAATAAATAAATAAATAAAGTTGGGAACACAGCTCAGTGGTTTGGTACCTATGGGTTCAGTCCCCAGTACCAAAAACCAAAACCCAAAAAACAAATTTACAGTGGGCTTCTGCTACTTCCATCTACAGTGAGGCCACATACAATGATTAGATATGTAGGCTATAGAATATTGCATGACCTTTAAAGAAGGTATTATGAATTAGGTTAATTTTCACACATAATTTCCAATGTTGTAACTGAAGAAAAAAACTATAGTAGGAATCAATTATATATAGTTCCATTGGTTCTTTTGTTTTTTTTTTTTTAAAGAGAGGGACAGTGAGAGAGAGAGAAAGAGAGAATCAATTTTATTTGTTTTTTCATGTGGCTTTCTTTGCTCCAACACTTTGTTGTGTACGTGATACTGGGATTCGAACCCTCATCTTGCGCCTGCCAGGCAAGCGTTGTAACCACTGAACACCGCTCCAGCCCCCTATTGGCTTGTCAATGTTAAGGTGCCTATGCAATGGCTGTTCAAACTCCCTAACAGCTCACTTTCATTAATAGTAGAAAAACAACATGTAATATAGGAGAAATTGTATTCCAAGAAATAATTAAACATCTATCTTTTTGAGAATTTTATCATTTCCCAAGTGCAAAGTTACCATTGCAATTATTTTTCCTATGTAATCTCATTTTCCTTTAACAACAGCTATGGGGTTTGGCATCTGTAACTCTGTTTAATACCTAAGATTAATTGAGATTCAGGTTATGTGACTTGCCTCACATCTCATAAATTACCAGTAGCAGATTCTGATCTTGGACTAAGGTTTATTTATTCATGACATTTTGTTTTTCCTTCCTTCCTCTATTCCTTTTGGCCCCAGGAAATACACTGTAGAAATAGTTTACCTGGTTATGATAACATCTACAAAACTAACAGTCTTGTACTAGTTTCTGTTCTGGCTGTATCCGGTTAACTAGGAGATTGGGTGACAATATAATTTATTCTTCAAGGCAGAATGTTTTTGAGTGTGAAAGGGATTGCTTTTAATTATGCTGGGCAAACAGGCTTATACCAGAATTGTCCCATGCAAATTAGGATGTATATATGTCCTAATTTTGTTTTAAAAGCTAGAGGTAGTGGAGTTTTGTAGTTAGGAGTAGCAGCTTTGTAGACAGAGCCTAGGATCAATACCTGATTCTACTACTTACTAGTCATACAACTTTTGTCAAAATGCCTTAGCACTGTGCTAAGCTGTAAAGCAGGAATATCATTAGTACCCATTTTGTAGCATTATTGGGAGTTTTAAATGAGGTACTACATGTGTACTTCTAGAAAAGACTAAATGCTTGCTAAATATTATCTATTATTATAGACAGAGAAAATTACTTCTGTAGTTGGGTTTTGAGTGGCACCTAAGGACTGGTCTGAAGATAAATACAGCTTCATTTCCACAATTGTTCCTTAGAATTAATATATTCTTTTATGAGGCTGTTATATATTAAATTCTCAGTAAGCACTTATTAAATGAATGAGGAATATTCTATTCAGGTTGAATAAAATATAGTACCATTCATTGTTATAAGGATAACTTTTATTTCCAGGAAACATAAGAATAGAGGTTGATAAGAAAAGCTTTTTTTTTTTTAGTACTGGGAATTGAACCCTGGGACATTCTACCACTGAGATACATCCCCAGCCCATCCATTTGTCCTTCCTTCCTTCCTTCCTTCCTTCCTTCCTTCCTTCCTTCCTTCCTTCCTTCCTTCCTTCTCTCCCTCCTGTCTTTTTTTTCTTTTTTCCTTCTTTTCTTTGACGAAGTCTCCTTAAGTTACCCTGGCTGGCCTTAAACTTGCAATCCTCCTGCCTTAGCCTACCAAGTCCCTGGGATTACAGGTGTGTGCCACTGTGCCCAGCTAACTAGGAAAACTTTGATAATGACATTGGGTGGTTGGGAATTTGGGTAGAGAAATGTCGAGCACATGGAGTTTCTGGGAAGGCAGACTCAGAGGGGGTGTGAGAATTCTAGACAACTACTGATCAGTGAAATTTTTTGAGACTCTAGGTGGAAGGAAGGGGTAGAAATGGAAGAGGCCGTTACAAAAAATGCTATTTGTCCAAAGATATTCCAAGCATCATGTGCTAGGAAAGGGAAATAGCTTTGGCAGGGGAGGGGATTTTGACTATTGGTGTTAGACTACCTTTATTAATCTTGGTTGAGTACCTTGGGTAAGCAGCCTGAGCTGCTTTCTTGGTAAACTAGGGATGATAATATATTTTATAGGGTTGTTGAAAAGATTAGAATGAAATATATTTGTATACATGTGCATGTGCTTGTATATAATTTCTCATAGCTTTTATAATTGTTAAGGATCATGATTAACAACCTGAATCAGAATTTTGAAGCATTTTGAAGTCAAGTGTTTAAAAGCTGTGTGAATATAAACTGCTTTACGAAGACAGGGGCTTGCTTGCTCTGAATGCTGACCTTGTCCTAGTTACCAGCCCTAGACCTTGTGTGTGCTGCTCTTAGGAAGTAGTAGTGTTTCATGTTCACAGTCAGCTGCAGAGATTCAGAATTGAGGTTGTGACTGATGTGCATGCTAAGAGGGTATTGGGGTTAAACTTTAAAGCATAATTGTGCTTTTCATTCTTGTATTAGTTTATTCTTTCTGAGTCCTAAGGTCATAGAATATCAGGTTTTATGCATAAAAGTGATTTTTGCAAAACGAGTTTGTCTCTACATAATTTTGCTACTTTAGCTGCTCAAGCGTCCTTTAAGATGGGAAGAGGGTTAATCTTTATGCATTTACTGTTTAAAAATATCATATTTATATTTTTATGTTTCTTATTAAAACAGACATTCTATCTGGCAAATGGTTATTTCAACTGTAGATAATTTTTTTTACCTAATTATTTTAAAGTTCCCTTAAGAGCCCATTCTGACATCCTAACTCTAATTTTGTGGACAGTCCTAGGAATGTTAACTTCACTTTTCTCATGGGTAAAGGAGATAACAGTACTTTATATGGCGATTGCATTAATGTGATAAAGTTTATAAGGTGCTAAGAAAAGCATATTATACTTACACTTGTGAAATGTTTTTTATTATTATCATGAATATGAATAACCTTAAATCTTAACTTGCTATAAAGAACCTCAGGAAACCTCTCATAAAAATTGCCACTTATTGCTCTACATCATTAGCTATAAGGGAAATGCAAATCAAAACTTCAATGAGATACCACCTCACTCCTGTTAGAGTGGCAAAAATGAAAAATTCTAACAGTAACAGATGCTGGAGGGGCTGTGGGAAAAGAGGAACACTGTTACACTGCTGGTGGGACTGCAAACTGGTTCAGCCACTATGGAAAGCAGTACGGAGAATCCTCAAAAAATTAAGGATGGAACCACCTTATGACCCAGCTATTCCACTCCTGGGTATTTTCCCAAAAGAGTTAGAATCAGCGTATTATAGTGATGAGGCTTCCTCAATGTTTATAGCAGCTCAATTTACTATAGCTAGACTATGGAACCAACCCAGATGCCCCTCACTTGACGAGTGGATACAAAAACTTTAGTACATATATACAATGGAATACTACTCGGCCATTAGAGAAGACAATATTATGGCTTTTGCAGTCAAATGGATGGAGATGGAAAGAATTATGCTAAGTGAAGTATCCCAATCTCAGAGACTCAACGGCCGAATGGTATTTCTCGTCTATGGAAGCTAGAATACATGGGGAAGCAGTATGTTAGACAGCTAAGCTAGTAATAACTTCAAATCGTATGATTCTCAATGCAACAGGGAGATGACTCCCTAGGACACTTGAAGGCGTAGAGAGGGGGACAAGGGGGAGTGTAGGAAGAAATCCTAGGAGACTGGAGGGTGGAAATAAGGGGGAATCATCTCAGAAGGAGATCTCTGTCTTACACGAGATATCCATTTAACTCAGGAGTTCTCCTGGGGGAAACAGCAATAGGGGGAACTCAAGCTGGGCATCCATGACATGGCATTAGCCCTGGATAACTAAGTATATATACAATGGTTCTTGAATGTTTGATAATGTTTCCCCCTCAATTGAATCTCTATATCCATCTAATAAATAAAAAAATTTACCACTTATCAAACTCTATTCTGTGAACATTCTCTGTTCTACAGTGGTCTTATAAAATTTTAGAGATGGAGGAAACCTCTAAAGAGGTTGAGTTCCCTATCACACAGACAAAAATTCACAATGATATGATGCACACAGGTCCACTGACCCCAGCCTTGTGCCTCTTCCACTGTGGTTGGTTGATACCTCCTCTCTAGGCTCTTTCAAGAACTCTTATTTCAAATGTGCTGGCTGGCTACTTATGAGCATATTCTTTTTTTAATACTCAGTTCTTTCATTTCATTTCTTTCTTTTTTTTAAAGGGAGAGGGACAGTGAGAGAGAGAGAGAGAGAGAGAGAGAGAGAGAGAAAGAGAATCAACTTCACTCAGTTTTTCACATGGCTTTCAATGCTCCGAAATATCATTGTGCTGGGATTTGTACTCCAGTCCTTGTGCATGATGGGCAAGCACTGTAACTGCTGAGCTCCAGTCCCCCCCACTTATTTTTAAGAGAGAAGGAGTGAGAGAAAGAGGGGATCAATTTTATTTTTTCATTTGGCTTTTGTTTCTCCAACACTTAACTGTGTATGTGGTACTGGGGTTTGAACCCAGGACCTTGCACATGCCAGGTAAGCACCGCAGCTGCTGAGCTACCGCTCCAGCCCCAGGTCTTTCATTTCTTGAGCACTTACTATCTGCCAGCCATGTCCCAGTGATATAGAAGTGAATTCATGACCAACTGCGTCTGAAAGATTCAGTGTAGAAGGGAAGGAGGACACCATGTGTTCATGCAGATGGAAGGTATCTCTTAGACTTTTATTCTCAAGGAGACTAAAATTATTGACTTGCCTATATGTATACCACCAAATTAAAAAATATGGAATGATATATATCTATGTATGCATATGCATAGTTTTACTATAATTAGTAAAATTACTTTACCAGTGAGTTGGCCTATGGTCTTTTAGTACGTAAAATTGACTGTAACGGGAAAGCTGTAGATCTGGTAACACATTATTATGAAGAACTGAATATTCTTGGGGGTGTACAATACAATTTCCTAAGAGTAGTGTAAAATGCAAATACTCAAAGGTCCATGGATTCATGTCATTCACTGTGGGAGTCACGATGTTCCCTTGGATGAAGTCATCCCTAGAACTCACTGTCCTAATTCTTCCGTCCAGCTTAATTTCATAGGAATGCAAATAAGAGGGAATTTATATATTCCCATTTTAGCTATATTTTCTTTGAGTCACATCAGTAAAACACGCAGTAGAAGAACAAAGCTCATGGATCTGATAAAGCTGCAAGATTTGAACATCCAGTTTGACATACAGTGTTTCTTTTTTCCCTAGTCTTTGACTATGACTAACAAATGATCAAATTTACAGTGATTTCCTAAATGTGTGGCAGGTTCATGAACATTGATCTCTGGTGACATCAGGATGCTGGTGTGTTTCATGCTGTAGTTTATAAAGACACTCCCGGCAGAGAGATGCTTAGAAATGAAGAATGAATGAGCTGGCAAATGAACTAAGGGCAATTTTGTTATCCTTAATAGTTTTAAATGTATTTTTCTAGTGGAAATTTTTATTGTAATAAGCATTGAACCACTTAGCATTGTTGGCACCAAACACAGGTATATTAAGACTAATACCTTTGTGGCTGGCATCAGTATGGTACTTAGAACTTGAAACACTTCCCATAAAGCCTTGTAATCGTTCCTTCCATACTCTTGCACAGGGAAGTCTATGTTGCATATAAACAACAACCAAAAAGTAATCCTTCAAAGCAGGATTTTCAAATGAATTTTTATTCGCTAGTGATAATCAGCTTTATTTTCTCCAGCATTTTTATAATTTTTAGGTGCAGAATGGCACAAATTTCTCCTGAGAGGGGCAGAAAATTACCCTTGCCTCTTTTTTGGTGAATTAAATAGATTACTTTCAATGCTTCACTGAGGTCGCAGTTTTGCCATTAGGCTCACATGACACCAGAGCTCACAGATGCTGGCACTTCTGTACTCTTTTTTAGAGGAAACAATCACAAGAACCCATGAGAACATTTGTAATGCATAAGCAACTTCATCCCAGTTTGGTCACTTTGAAATTCTGTCTAATGCTCCACAAAATCTGTCCCCAAACTAGAATTTGTTTGTTTTCCTAACTAGTTATAAATTCCAGTATCAAAATATGAACAAAAACAGCTTAAAAATAATTTTTGTGGTTGACAATAATTTTAGAAAGCTGTTCCACTCTGAGAATATATATCAAAATGAAAGCACTCAAACAGTCTGTGACTCAGTGTTGGCACACTGTGACCTCTGCCTTGTCCCTTAATTGTGTTGGATTTGTGAGTCAAACTCATTTTGTCTCAACAAGTCGCACAATGGAAGGGTTTGTACTCATTCTTTCATCCCCTGTCACCCTACTGCTTCAGTTCCAGGCCACTTTGCCCAAAGTCTCTGACAGAAAAAGCAACTCAGTTTAGAGTGCTTGGAAGGGTCAGCAGGATGCTGGACTGGGAGCAAAATTCTGATTTAATTTATGTCTGTTGGTTATTTAGAGAGCTTAGTTTGTGTGTTGTTTCCAGCTACAGGAGGAAGTTGCGGCATTGTAGCTTCAAAAGCTTTTTCTTTTGCCATTTGTGATATAGACCGGATTGTAGGTCCTGCAGAGCCAAGGCACTTATTCACCAGGACATATTCTGAAGTGCAAACATGAATTTCTCCTACATTGAGTCTGCTGTCAAGTCCTTTGCTTTGCTTTAGCAAGCAATAATTCCAAGAGGTAAAATATGTGCACTGGAAAAAGTACAAATCATTTTCACATGAGCAAAATGTACAGCCGAGATAAAAGGATTAAAGAATGTAGCATAGCTGGGCACGGAGGTGCACTTCTGTTATCCCAAGTACTCCAGAGGCTGAGGCAGGAGCACTGCAAATTTGAGGCCAATCTCAGCAAATTAGTGAGGCCCTGTTTAAAAAACAAATAAGAGGCTGGGTGGCCCGGTGTGGTGGCACATGCCACAAGCCTGTAATCACAGCAGCTCAGGGGACCGAGGCAGGAACACTGCAGTTTCAAAGCCAGCCTCGGCAATTTTGAGAGGCCTGAAGCTAAGAACTTAGTGAGACTCTGTCTCAAAATAAAAAAATAGAAAGGGGCGGGGATGCGGCTCAGTAGTTAAGCACCCCTGGGTTTGATCTCCAGTAACAACAAAAAAACAAACTATTCTTTATAGAACACAGCACTGGACTCCAGTGTGAGGATGCTCAACTTATGAACTATGTACAGATATGCAGATTAAAGTTGTATTATGGGTGAAGGTTATTCCTCAGCCCGTATTCTCTTCTTCAGTCTTCCTGGTCCAGCACAGAGTTCCCACTGTTTCTTTTCCAGTTGATGATCTGACAAAGCTTACACTGCAACTGTCTCTGAAAACTCGAATGGCTGTATCTTCTGGTCCCCGGTGCTGGAAGCTGTTTCTCTCTTCTGGGCTTTCCCGTGAACAACATGTTCATAGGCCCATCTCCCACTCTCTGTACCATGCCTCTTGTTACCATTTTTTTTTCTTTTCTTTTTCCATTTTCCCATTTTTCTGTAATAGGAGTTTTAATAGAAAAGATCACCTGTCTCAAGCAAAAAAGCTTTGCATCCGTGGTTATAAACTTGTTAGGATTTTAACATCTTGGAATGAGTCTTTTTATTTTTCACATTTCATAAAACTGCTAAGAGAATTGTTTACCAGAAATGAGTTACCATTAAATTTTCCTCATTTGTTAACACAAAGGCATTAGAGCAGATGATCCCTTAAGGATTTTCGAAAGTGTCCGCAAACTGATGATGTTCTGCTTTCCTGGGGGGAGCCCAGATGGACGCTCCTCTCCATACTGTGCATCTTCCTGGTCAGTGGGTTGAACATCTGTTTGGGATCTCCCAGCAAGGCGCTGCAATTCCCAGTGCTCACGCTGTCAGCAAGGAGAGCAGAATGCCTCTCCAGAAGGTGTCGGAACTCACGTCTCTGGAAGAGCTTTTTATTCCCATCATTTCCAAGAATAATATATAAGAGCTAATTTCCCCTACATTTACTTCTCTTTTCTTTGTTTTTTTTTTTTTTTAAGGGAGAGAAGGGAGGGGGGAGAGAATCAATTTTATTTATTTATTTATTTTTATCTGGCCTTTGTTTCTCTGACACTTAGTTGTCTGACACGCGGTGTTGGGGTTTGAACCTGGGTCCTTGTGCATGCCAGGCAAGCACTCCAACCACTGAGCCACCGCTTCAGCAACACTTGTTTTTTTGAGGCTGGAAAATCTATTCTGGGGTAATGGAGAAAAAATATATATATTCCTCCCAAGTATCTCAAAAGAATAGAGATTTAATATCTAATCTTAGCATTAATTTATAAAACACAGATCAAACTATAAGTTAAAAAGGTGAGGAATTATTTTGACTTATTTTGTTCAGGGAGAAGCCAACCATTTTTTCTTTTATTAATAGATAATTTTGTAGAAGAGTTTTATGTTTGTAAAAAAATTGAGATGCTAGTACAGAGAGTTCTGATATTACTAATTTTTTTCTCCTATTAGCATTGTAAGTAAATATGGTACATTTGTTCTAATGATTATTAGTGAATTTATGAGTTGTATTGTAATTAACTAAAGTCTGAAGTTCATTGATATTTTTTAGTTTTTAACCTAATCCTGGCCTTTTTATTTAGGTCCCATTACACATAGTCATTCCTTTTTTTTTAGATGGTGTCTTGCTATGTGGCCTCTAGCCCACAATTCTCCTGCCTTGGTCTCCCGGGTGCTTAGGATTATACGTGTGCACCACATGTCCACCTCTTGCATTATGTCAGTCTCCTCTTGGCCATGACAGCTTTTCAAGTTTCCTTGGTTTTTGTGGCTTTGGCAGTTTTGAGGAGTACTGGTAAGGCATATTGTAGTACACTCTTCTATTAAAATTTTTCTCATAATTAAACTGGATCATATATTTTTGAGAGGATAATTACAGAAAAAAGTACCATTTTCATTATATCATATTAACCTATTTTGTCCCATCATTCTAGGTGTTGGGCATCTGTAAAAACTCAAATAGGGCAACAAATATGTCACATATGTTAACTTTGAAATAATATTTGAATATATATTATATTTATAGAACTGAAAACTTGGGACCTCATGGGATAAGGGCAACACCATGAACATGATTTATCACTATCTATGTGAACCTTAGTCATTTGACTGAAATGGAGTTTGCAAAATTTCTCCTCTGAAGCTGACCATTTTTATTTTATTTATTTTTTAATTGTATGGCATAGTCTTACATATCAGAAGGAATTGTTGTTATATATTCATGCATACATGGATATTGGCATAGTTGGTTAAGACCAGTCCTAATCCAGGATCTCATCCCCTTCATCCATTTCCCTATCTCATGTCTCCTCTGTAGTACCCTCATGCTATAGATAGAAATGAGCAGATACGTGGATATTAATTTTTGAAATTTATGAGTTTCTCTGCCTGCCGGTGTGAAGCTGACCATTTTTAAATCAGTGTCAACTATTCTTTCAAATAAAAATTCTAGGTTCAATATTTGGAAATTAGTTTGGAAGTGAACATGAGAAAATGGTCCTGGGAATAATAGAAACTAATGGAATAATCCATGTCTTTGCCTCTCTGTCTGATGAACTTAAACCTAACTTTCTAGGCCCATGAAGATCACTCTCCAAAGCAGGTACATTTTTGTGTCTGTAGTGACACCCCAGGAGATAGAAGAGAGGGAATGTGGAAGGTGACATTTTTCCCCCCTCTGGATGCATCAGTTCTACAGAGAAGTTTCTGCCCTGCAGACACTGATCCTTCTCTGTCAGCTTGAATATTTCATTCTGACCGAGGTGTTTAAAGAAGTGATCACCAAGGGCATTTTTAGCATTTTTGGACACCTTGCTAGAGAAGGAAGACATTCCTAACTCTTTTCCAATTCTTTCTAGCCTGACTCTGCCTAGTTTGATGGGATTGTGAAGCCTTTCCCTGTGAGCATAGTCTTATTATTTTTATTTGGGAATGAGTGAAAGAAATATTACTAAGTATATTTCAGATGTGAAGTTACTTGGATGTCTTACCTCATTTTTGTATTCGTGAAAGTTAGGAAAGTAAGTTCCTTAACAGAATGCAGATGTGACCTTAGTAATTAGATACACACTGTAGCATTTGAGTTCCAAACACCACATATTTAAGTTTAGAAGAAAGGAGTTCTCTTTAAATTAAACCCATTATTGGGCTGGAGTGGTGGCTTGGAGGTTACAGCACTTGCCCAGCATGTGTGAGTGCACGGGTTCAAACCCCAGCACCCACGTACACAACTAAGTGTCAGAGCAATGAAAGCCATGTGAAAAACTCAATAAAAATTGATTTTCTCTCTCTCTCTGTCCTTCTCTCAAAAAAAAAATTAAATCCATTGCATAAATTAATGTGTATTTATGTATTTTCTTAGTGGAAAAGTGCTTTTAAAATATTTCTTTATGTACTTTATAAATTTCCCCATGTTTTGTTAATCAATATTTACATTATTACAAAGATGAGGATGCTTATACAATTTCCTGTGTTTTCTCCTTTTGGCTTTATAAATCAGAAGACTTTTTTTTTTATCCTTAGCATAGACAACAGAATCAAAAATGTGATTTTCTTTCTAAAATTGAATACAGAATAGGTCCCTGGTAGAGTTAGCTATTTTATTAGTACTAGAAGTAAATTATATGTAGTGTGAGAATTATATTGTTTGTATACAGCTTTTTTTTTTCTATAATAGGGATTGAACTCAGGGGTGCTTTATCACAAACCTACATCCCCGCTATTTTTAATTTTTATTTTGAGACACTGTCTTATTAAGTTATTTAGGGCCTTGCTAAGTTGGCAAGGCTGGATTTGAACTTGAGATCTTCTTGCCTCAGCCTCCTGAGCTGCTGGAATTACAGGTGTGCACCACCATGGCCAGCTATATATTTTTTAGAAAATGCCTCTGTCACCATCCGTATTTTCTCTGCATACTTTCAATACTTTAACAAATTTGCAGTCAGAAAGAGGTTTCAAAATACTAAGTTTATTGCCTCCACTGTGTCCTGTGTGTATTTGCTTACCACGGTGACTCTGGGTTGCTCTCATTAATTCTCCATCCTGCTTCCCCTATATAAGTATGAGATCTGTGAGGGTAGGTATATCATTCACCTTTGAATAAACCTCTGCACATTGTAGACTCAAACACTACGAGCTGAATAAATGAATGAGTATAGCCGTATTTGGGCACACATTTCCAAGCATAGACTAAAATTTGGGTGCTTGTTTTTGTCTTATTGGCCAAAAGTCATAAGATGGTTAAAAAAATCTTTTACAGAATTTTTTTTTTTTTTTTTTTTTTTTTTAAGAAAGAGGGACAGTGAAAGAGAGAGAATCAATCTTATTTAGGTTTTCATGTGGCTTTCTTACTCTAACACTTCGCTGTGGACGTGGTGCTGGGGTTGGAACCCATATCCTCCCTCATGCCAGGCAAGTGCTGTAACCGCTGAGCCACCGCTCCAACCCTAGAAGTTTTTAAAGAGTAAGGAAAAATTCATTCAGCTTAAAAAATCATCATCATTTTGCTAACTTTGTTTTAATTAATTAATTAATTAATTAATTAAAATGAAGTCTCATTATATTGCCCAGGATGGCCTCAACCTCCTGGGCTAAAGCACAGCTTCCTGATTAGCTGGGAATATTGGTGTGTGCCACTGTGCCCAGCTCATTTTGCTAATTTTGTTTCTTCAGTCCCCCAACCCATAATTTTTTTTTGTTTCATTTTGCTGTAGTACTTTAAAAGGGACATCAAATATCATGTCATATTGCCTGTAAGGATTTCATTATGTCCTTATAATGTTCTTATTATACTTCTTCAGTGTGTGTGTGTGTGTATTTTCTTGGGGATTGAATCCAGGGTGCTTTACCACTGAGCTACATCCCCAGCCATTTTTATATTTTATTTTCAGTCAGGGTCTAAGTCGCCCAGCTAGTTTTGCGCTTGTGATCTTCCTACCTGAGCCTCCCAAGTACAGGTGTGCACTCTTGTGCTTGACTTCTTTAATATAGTTTAGTATCAAATATCCATATTTCCTTAATTGTCTCAGTTCTTTTTTTTTTACGTAGGTGTTTTGTTCAAATCAATATCCTAATTTGGCTTATACATTGGTATGATGTGGCATTGCTTAATCTTCACAGATAGGGGTGTGTGATTTATGTCAAAGGTGGGTAAGTGAATACATTTCCACTGCTCTTTCCCACTGTTCTACCTACACATTTAAATACATGATTGTCTTGACTCATGCATTCAACAAATATTTATTGCGTGCCTCCTTCATGCTAGGCACTGTTGTAGGCTTAAGAGACTGTCCTTACCTCATGCAGCTTACATGCTTGTGGCTGAAGTCCCTGATACTAGCTTTAACTCTGAGCTGGGGAGAGAAAAAGGATGTTCACCAGTAAGTTCAGAGCATTTAGCTTAAGCCTTGAGGTATTTGGCTTGTTGGGTCATTATTGGAGTAGTATTTCCATTATAACTCTTTCTTTCTTCCCTGTCCAGCTCAGCCTATCTACTCTTTAGATGAATCTCCTGAAAAAAATCCTTCAGGCTGGGGCCATAACTCAGTGGTAGAGTGCTTGCCTAGCACATGCAAGGCCCTAGGTTCAGTTCCCAGCATTGCAAAACAAACAGACAAAACAAAACAGAACCCCCACCCGCATTGGTGTCCTATCCTTACTCAGGAATCTGAGGTATGTCTTGCTATTTTCCACAAGTAATGGTCAAACTTCATAGCTTAACATTTAGGGCTTATAAAATCTACCTGCAACCTATTTTTTCCATTTTATCTTTCTGTTGTCTGTACTCTGGTCAGGCTGGCATATTCCTTGCCTTTTGAACTTGCCTTGAGAAGTCCTACTTTGTGCATTTGCTTACAACAACATTAATCCATAACATCGTCCTTTGGGTTTTCTTCCTTTCCTTCTCCTTCTCTCCAATTTCCTTCCCTCCGCCCCTTGACCACCTCAAAACTCTGCTCATGTTTCATTGCGTCTGTAAAGATCATCCATCACCAAGCCCTTTGATGCCTAATCTACGAACATGCCACTTTGTCTATATTATCATGATTTATAAAACCAAACTGTGGCTAAAAATTAAGCTTTATAAAGCAGGAAACCCTGGATTTGGTTTTCATTTCTGCCATTTATTATCAATGCGGTCTTGAACGTGTTCTTTTACTTCATAGAGCCTCGCTTTTCTTGCCTATAGAATGAAGATAATAGGATGGTTTTGTGGTGTGAGTTTGAATAATAATTGAGATAATGTAGATACAGTCAATTTAATTTTTGGTACTTAAGAATGCATATAAATTATAGATTTTTATTATCATTAATTGCATTTTTTGTTTAATCATGTCATTTATAATGGGATTGGATGACACATAATGCCTTTTATACTGCTAGTACTACATATCTTTTTGTCCAGAGTAATTGGGTGTCATCTAAATATTCATCAACTTCTGCAGGTATGGTTTTTAGTAGTTGTGACTGGACTTCTATAAGTTAAAATGAAGATATACATTCTAGTAAATGGCTCGAACAGGAGGGAAAGCAACTGCATTTATTGTTACTACTTAAATAGTTGTTAAAATTAGGAGGGAAAAATACAAGATTGAAATTAGTCTTCATCTTTAGAGGGAGTTTTTTTTTTTATTAAGTTTATGGAGGAAAGCGATGTTGAGAAACTGATGCTGAAAGTATTTGGTTAATATTTTCTTTGTTGCAGATGTTTTTCGGTGTTATTTCTTTGCCAACCTCAAAGCAAAAAATCTCTGCCATGGAAGAATAAAATTCAAGAGATGTGAAGTATTTTACCATGGAAAACTATTCACAGTCAGATACCAGGAGAATCAAGTTGAATAGCGAATCTGAAGGAGGCCAAGAAAGGGCATTTTAAACAGAGCTAAGTGCGAGACTGCATCATTAAGAGAGGGAGAGAGTCACAGACACCCAGTGAAGAGGAGAGCACTTAAATTGCTCTCAATTCTCTTGAAGAAGAATAAACATGTATGCAAAGGCCCAGGAACTTGTTTTCAGTTGCAAAAGGGAATAATGTGGGTTCTGTCAGTGGAGCTCAAGGTATTCAAAGGCTCTACAGAGCAGCCCAACAGGAGCTGGAAGCAAGGGCTTTCAGCAGTAGCTCTGTGTCTTTGGCAGTCTCTTGACATTGGGACTAAAATGAAAAGTAGTTGAGTGCAACCAGTTCTAAATGTCAGATGGAACACTTTGCTCAGCATGGAGCATACAGTGTTGATTTTGCTGTTGTATTGTTGTTATTGTGTGAGATGCTGAATCAGGTCCCTGTTGGAGCATTTACTGATATCAGGGCTGAAAAACAGCTTCGTCCACAATTAATATTCTGTGATGTTATTATCTATGTGCCTTGGACTTTAATTGGGCAAGGGTTGTGTGAACTTGTTTTATTCTTTTGACACCTGAAGGCTATGTTCTTCTTTCATATGATGTTTTGTGTGTGTTTTTTTCCCCCATGGAAACTTCTTATGAATGTTTTAATGTTGTAATTTCTCTTTGGTTCTAAGGCACAGAGAGACTTGTTTACCACATATAAAGAGAACTATGGGAAGAGTTTTTTCAAAAAAGTGTTTTGCTCACATCTGAAATTCATACACTATTCCAGGATATTTAAAACATTGGCTGCAATTTATGAGTTTGAATGCTAGTTTATAATTTTGGCAGTGCTCAGTAAGGTTATGTGAATGTGAACACAACATCTATTGAAACCGTAATTTTTTAATCTAGACATGAGTAGACCAAATAACATACAGGCAAGAAAGAGAAATGGTGGGCATTGAACATGGTTTATGCCAGAGGTGTAGGAGTTCAAACACCCTCCCTAGAAGCCAAAGAGTGACACTTTTCTTTTCTCTTTCTTTCTCCTTCCTCCCCTGTCTTTCTTTTCTTTTCCTTCCCTGAACCCTCTCTCTTTTTGGTACAGGGAATTGAATCTGGGGGTGTTTAATCACAGAGCTATGTCCCCAACCCTTTTTATTTTTATTTTTTTAATTTTGAGACAGAGTCTTGCTAAGTTGTTGAGTCAGGCTTTGAACTTGCTGTCCTCCTGCCTCAGCCGCCCATGTTCCTGGGATTACAGGGTGCGCTACTGCTCCTGGCTGTCTCTCTCTTTCTTCCCTGCCTGCCTCCCGCCCTTCCTTCTACCGTCCATCCTTCCCTTCCTGTCTTCTTTCTTTTGTGGTGCTGAAGATTGAGTTCAGGGCATGCTAGGCAAGTGCTCAATCACAGAACTGCACCACTAGCCCTAAAGTGACACTTTTGTGATCTCATACTGGCTCTGGATATCCTAACTGAGAAAATGCAAACAGGACAAAAGATCAGGAAATTGCTCCATGTATACGATGGTCCTCAAACTTTTGTCTGCATCAGAGTTACCTGGAGCGCTTGTTAAAACACAGCTCTTGGGCCCTAATCTCAGAGCTTCTAATTCGGGTGATGGGTTTGGGGGTGGACAAGAATTTGCACCTCTAACAGGTTCCCAGGGACCACTGAAATAAGGGAATGATTCCTACTTACTTGCGCTATATATGCAGAGGAATCACCCTGGAGAGTTTGTGATAAGTATAAAGACTGTAGATTACACTCTGTGGAACTTAAAAATGTGATTTTTAAAAAAAAGCATCCTAGGGTGATTCTGCTGTAATTGGTCAAAGGACATTGGTCATTGAAACACTTTTAACCCTTGAGAATTAACCCTTGAGTCCATCATGTTTATGTAACTATTCATGGGCTTAAAAGTCAGTGAATGTCTGGTAAAGTTCCAATATTGCTTCAGCAGTAACAGAAAATAGGATGGAAGCATTATAATATTTTTGTAGCTTAATGATATCGTAGGCTTAACCACAGCTCACAAAGTGCGAAATATTGTGATATAATATGATGTGCAAATATCTGAATCTGATATATTTTAACCAGACTTTGTCATTAAAAATTTGTCCAGTTTCCTGATATCAAGTACTACGTAATTAACCCACTTTTTAGAAAGGAGACAGCAAAATATAATGAAAGCAACAACACCAAGAAGACTAGAGATGGATAGACCCTGGCTGTGGCACTTACAATGCCCAGCAATTTACCTGACCTTTGTGGTGATCAGTCTTCTTATCTGTAGAGGAGATGTGGTAATTCCTGTCTTACAACGTGCCAGGAAGAATAAATATATATCACGTTTAAGATATGTTGATAGCTTCCAGCATTCTGTAGATGTTTCCTAAATGGCAGTTGTAAAAGTGAGGACACAAAGAGGGCTACGCACACCTCTCACTTCTTAATTTTCGTTGTAGAGTATTAGGTGAGGGTTTTCCCCACAATTTATCACTCCTTGGTTAGAGATTTCAGTCAAATCTTTTGTATAGATTCAGAATGATTCTGAAAGTATACATCATCCCTCAAGATTCTTTCTTATAAGAAATATGAATATAATACTTGAGGATATAAATTAAAATGAAGAAAATTTAAAACTGGATATTTATAATCTGAATTTTTTTCTTTGAGTATAGTTTGATTATGTTTTATGCATATTTTCTGTGATGCTAAGGAATATTTAAAAAGATGAGGTGTTTGGATATACTGGCATAACCAAGACCCATGAGAATAATAAAAGAAAATTCCAAAAGAATGTTATATAATTTTAAAATAATAATTATATGCATGTATGTGAACAGTTCTGAAATTTCTTGTGAAATTGGACTATTCCAATGGAGTATCTTCCTTTATACATCACCTGCTTTTTTTCTTTAATGAGAAGGTAGACTCAGCTTAAGTTCTTGAAGAAACTTTAATGAAGACATAATTTAAAGAGAAATAAGTCAAATTAAGGGAACCCATAAGAGGGTATGCAGTACCATGGGACAACCATCACTGTAGGCTAGACTTCCTTTAGTAAGATAAAGGAAACTGTCACTGGAGTACAGAAGAGGGCCCATTTGGGGCTGGAGTGGTGGCTCAGTGGTTCTCATGCTTGCCTGGCATGCCTGAGGACCAGGGTTCAAACCCCAGCACCACACACACAACTGAGTGTCAGAGAAACAAAAGCCAGGTGGAAAAACAAAGTTTATTCTTTCTTTCTCGTTCTCTTTCCCTCTTTCAAAAAAAAAATTAAAAAAAGAGGGGGCCATCTGATAGAAGCTGTATTGTTATTGATGGAAGGATGCAGCCACTGCTAGAACCATGTTAAAAGAGAGAGCTAGAAGAAGAAATAAATATCTTATCTCTCCCATCTTCCCTTCTGGAATCTCCCACTGACCAAACCCAGTGAAAGGCCCAGGGTAAAGGAGCTTGTGTGATAGAAACTGCAGAGATCAACCTCATGGAAAAGTGCAGGACAGAGAAGGAGAGCACAGGTAGGAAGGCATATGGGGTGGCTAGAAAATAACCACCACATGCACTTCTTTCCTTTATTAAAATTTATAAAAATGAATTGTGTTGAGATAAGGAGATAACAAAAGGGGGATTAGATGTTTGCATGTACATAAGGAGGTATATAGCAAGAGGTTTGGCCTGGTTGCCAGGAATGTGTTTTGTGAGAGAGGAGAAAGATTTGAAGTAGTGGTAATTCATGTTGAAAAGGTATTTTGGGTTAGCTAGTTGACAGATGGCTTTCAGTGACAGTTTCAAGATGATAGACATTGCACACTAGATGTAAATTCAAAGAGACTCTTTTCTAATCATTTCAAGTTAAAAAGAAATCTTTCTGTGAATGTCTGGATCTTGCTGGGGTGAAAGAAAGAAGATGGAAGGCGGGAGCCATAATGGAGAGAACACTGACCTAGCATCGGAGGGACAATGGCTAGAATCCCCGTTCAGCCTTAATTAGACCTATGAACTTGTTCAGTGTAGACTCTGACCCTGTTCCTCAGGAGCTAGATGTACAAGAGATTTCACATGGTTATTGTGAGATTCAATGAGTTATTATGTGTAAAAAGTTTAGAATGAGGTCTAGTTTTATCCTGATGTCAAGAAATGATTATATCCATTAATTTTTGATGCTCAGTGTATACTAGAAATACCCTACTAGTATCTCTAATCTTCCAAACAACCTCATTTCATGGGGAGAGCTGAGTTTTGGAGTTTAATAATTTGTGCAAGACCTGAAGTTAGCAAGTGACAGTGCCAAGTCTTAAAGCCAGGCCAATTAGTTCCCAAAGCCAGATTCTTCCCGTGAAACCACAGTTCACATTCTTTTCCTTTCTTTCATAAAGCAAACACTCTTAAAATCACTTAGGAGTCAAAGGATATAATTATATAGTACATTTATTTCTTTTGAAAATCTGTTCAATAAAAGTGTTAGGTTGATAAATGCAGGCTCCTCATACAAAGGTAGAAAACATTAGAATATTATGTGCCGAGCAGCACAATTTCCAAAGTGATGCACACACTAAAATCACAGCCTGCTTTTGTAATGTGGCTCAGTAAGTCATCTCAGTCTCCTCACCGCCATCAACTCCAGATTGCTCTGCATATCAGAGTCTGTCTTCCTAATTATATTAACGTGCATATGGGGTACTAAAGAAGAATTCTTGAATTTTCTTATGTTTTCTGAAGTTGTGGAATCAGAGAAATGTCAAAAACATTGAAGAGTTTATCGACTTTTGAAAGAAAATAAACCCAATATAAAAGTGAAGAGATTAATAGTATTAATGTGTACCAGAGAGAAAGTATAAGAAGATTATGTTGTCAATTATAAGAAGTATTAAATATTTAATAATGGGCTTAGAAAAGGGCATATAAGCATTATACAAAGAAAATTGTTTTTTTTTTTGTGGAGAAAAAGATTTAAAAATGAGATGGATAAGATGACAAAAATTGTTGGGATGTCACGTCTTATCAAGTCTATTTATAGACTGAATGCAATACTAATTAAGTCTGATTGGATTTTAAGTCATTGAACTGAATAAACTGGTACTATGCTTCCATTGGGAAATTCAAGTATATTTTGGGAGAAAAACAAACAATGAGGAAGAATGTATCCTACCAGATATTGGAACATATGTAAGTCAGAAAAAATTAGTATTATGAGCTGGGCATAGTGACATATACCTATAATCCCATTGACTCAAGAGACTGAATCAGGAGGATTGAAAATTTGAGGCCAATAATTTAGTGAGACCCTCAGCAACTTAGCAAGACCCTGTCTCAAAATAAAAAGGGCTGGAGATGGTAAAGTGCTCCTGAGTTCAATTTCCAGTAATCTCCCTCAAAAAAAATCCATTAGGACTTTTCCATTAAGGATGAATGGAAATGGATAAAAAGGACATATACATATATACACATATACATATAAATAAATATTTGAAGTATTTTTATATAAATTTGAAAAAATCTAAATGATGATTAATAAGTAATGGCTAAATTATGAAACAGCTGGGCAATGCACAAATGTAAAGCCTTTCCAAAGGCAGACGTTAACAGCAGGTGGCGATGATGAGCACTGTGGCCTGTTCATAGTGGGTTGATAACGCTAAGCTTGAGTGCTTGTGCTCACATTCGTGCGAGGCTCATGCTCAGGTTTGCTCGTGCGAGGCTCATGCTCAGGTTTGAGTAAGTGCATATTCCTACTCATATATATTTAAAGAAGAACATGAAGGAATCACAGCAGTGTTGAATTCATATATTGGAATAAGAATGGTATTTGTTCTTTTACAAATTCTTTTACTGTTTTTAGAATGTTTTAACAGTGAATATTTTAATATAGGCTATGTGAACATGTATGTGAAAGTATGGAAGATGATTGAATTATCTATCAGCTAAATGTAGCTTGTCACACTAGATTTGAACCTATAAAAACAATTCTCATTTGTGAACATAAGAACTCTGTCTTCTTTATGATTGCCATGACCATCTAAAATCTGGCAAAGTTGCCTAAAGGTCTGTATGATTGTATGGTAGTTTTCACATTTTTTAATCTGTTTTTCTTACGTATCAAAACACTTTCTTTTTACATGTTTGCCTACTTTTATGAACTCTTCAAATATTTAATATTTTTGTTTCTTTTGCATTTGTAATAGTGACAGTTTTTAAAAAGAATTCTATTAGTGCACATTACAAACTTATTTTTAGATGAAATGTAAAAATTGTTTTTAAGGATAAAGTGAAACAACTTCAAACTTCTAATATTTCCTGTTTCTTTTTCCTCTCTTAGGTAAGTAACTGAACAGGGACATGAAGAACTGATATTTCAAATGACAACCATGTTGCAAAAGGTACTTTTGGTATTTTAATATTACTGTGATGGAATCTTATCAAAGGACATAGAGGTTAGAATATAAGTACCCTTTCGGTAAATAAAAACAGATTGCAAAAATCAGATTTACAGATATTATAGCATTGTCAGTATTCTTTATTTGAGGCATGTAATGCTTTTCTTCCTGTCGTTTTGGCAATTAGTGTCAGTATTATGTGTGAATGAAAAGATAAACAAGTTGATCATCTTTCCCTCAATATTCATGAGTGGGAAAAGAGAGGTGGGGTGAAGACATTTGAATGTAATAGACAAAATAAACACATTGGGGTTTGTTCATCAAAGTTATTGCTGTGTTTTCTTTAAGAGTTTATAGTTTCTGTGACCCAAACATTATCTTCGGAATTACTCTTAAAAGTCATTGTACTAAGGTTGTCAATAAGGTAACGTTTCTTGATAATTCAAATAGAATTATCATTGAAATTCCCATGAAGAGAATTCTCCCAGACTATCATCCATCTATCTATCTATCTATCTATCTATCTATCTATCTATCTATCTATCTGTATTTCTTTTTGCATATATATGAAAGGGGAAAGAGGAAGGAGTGAAGAGGGAAATATTACACTTCAAGAAATAATAGAGGGGGACTGCTCGGTGGTTATGGCGCTTGCCTGGCATGCGTGAGTACGCGAGTTCAAACCCCAGCACCACGTACGCAGTGAAGTCTCAGAGCAATAAAAGACACATGAAAAACTAAATTAAAAAAAAAATTAGTTTCTCCCTTTCTCTCTCTCTTTCACACTGTCCCTCTCTCTCTTAAAAAAAAAAAAAGAAATAATAGAGGGGGCTGGAGTAGTAACTCAGCCATTGGAGCACTTGTTTGGTGTATGCATGGATTCAGGTTTGGGCCCCAGTACCATATACATAACTGGGTGTCAGAGGGATGGAAACCAGATGAAAAAAATAGATGGGATCCAATTCTCTCTCTCTCTCTTAAAAAAATAGAATGTAAAATTCTTAGCATGGTGTGTATCATAACATGCTATGTGGAGATGTTTGGTTTTTTTAACTCACGATGCTTATCTAGGAGAATCTCTTCTCTACAAGTAATCTTTCCAGTACTGTGGAAATCGTATCTTCCAGAGGAAATGATTGCATCATGACCTATTAGTCTGTGTGACACCATTAATATTGTATTTCTAATCCAGGAAATTTTTATTTTGCTTAGAAATTTCCTCTTACACAATTTAGGGCAGGTGCTATTAAAGAGGCATAGTTTGAAGATAAGTTTGAAAAAAAAGTTGGGGACGTAATTTATATCAAAAAAGTTTACATTCTTTGAATTAATGTGAATTTTCTATGCTTTATTTAATGAGAATTAGACAATTTTATTAATGGTGATAATGAGAGCACAAATTGGCTTGGGCTATTTTCAGGAGAGCATACATTACTCAGCTTTATTATAATTAATGCTGTTAATGTATTAATATATCATGAACATTTTGGTTTACTTGAGGCACCAGGGAGACCTCCAAGTATAAAGACTCAGATGGCACCTGATGAGTCTTAGAAGCTCAGAGAAGAGGTCTGTGGTGGATTTGGGAACTATTGTTTCAAAGTTGGTAATGAAGACTGCAGGAATAAATTAGAACACTTCTGTGAAAATGATACTGTGACAGAGAATTGATTTTAATTCTTGGGGGAAAAGGAGAGAATAATAGTGTGTCAGAGAGTGTCAAATGCTGCAAACAGGTCGGAGAGGAAGGTTTCAGTAATCCATTGGCATTTCCACATCAGTATCTTAGTGACTTTAGTAAGGGAACATTTCGTGGAACCACGGCAGCAGAAACCCGATTGGAGTAGGCTGAGGAGTAAAGAAAAGGTAAGGGAATGGAATTGGCAAAAAGGATAGTTCTCGAAATTTTGTCTGTGAATATAGGTGCAAAGAATCTGGTAGCTGAATAGGATGTTGGGATAAGAGTTTTGAGCATGTTTCAATGTTAATGAGAATAATAGGGGTGAAGGAGAGAGATTGGAAGTTGGGGCTTCCAAGAAGGAAGGAGGGGTTCAGTAGGCTGCCCAGGAAGAAGGATTATCCATAGCTGGTGCGAAGGACACCAACTTAAACAGAAGTAAGGCAATCATGGGAGCTTGGATACAGATATGGATAGGTTTGCTAATTTGGTAAAAGTGGAGGGACTTCTATATTCAGTATGAAGATGTGGCCAGAGTAGGTAGTTAGGATTTGAAGAAAACACAATTTGAAATGTTTGTGGACAATGGGTGATAGAAAGCTGCATTGAGGACTGTGTTAGTCTAGGCATGTATTGATGACTGGGAATTTATAGTGTCAGCAAACCTAATTTAGAAGAATATTACGTTCATGGATATTACTTTCTAAAACTCAGAAATCTGGAATAATCTGCTTTGAGGGATGCTACAGGAGAGATTTGATATTTTTTCCTTTGGTTCTTAGTTTTGGTACTGTTTCCTGATTGCAACATTTTCATGGCAAAATTTAAGAATGCTTTTTGAAGCCAGTATGGTGGCACATACCTTTAGACCTGGCTACTCAGGAAGCTGAGGCAGGAGAACCACTTAAACTCAGGAGTTCGAGACTAGCCTGGAAACATAGCAGGACCATGTCTCGAAAGAAAAAAGGAAGAAGAAGGAGGAGGAGGAGGAGGAGGAAAAGGAGGAGGAGGAGGAGAAGGAGGAGGAGGAGGAGGAGGAGAAGGAGAAGGAGAAGAAGAAGAAATACTTTCTGATTTTGAAGAAAAGATTGCATTTTAAATCTAAAATTTATGTCTTGTTTGCCATGGATGCAGGAACCGCCCTTGCCCGGGTATCTTTAGCTTGGTGTGTTCTTTCCGCTCTGTTGAGCATCATTTGGACAGCAGAATTAGATGGACAATGTGAAACAGGCACAGAACATGGAAGACTTTACTTTGTTGACTATAAACACACTTAACTAGAAACTCTAAATTATATTTCCCATTTCCACTTTTAATAGTGTTTACTCAAGAGTATAGAGCTCTTGGAGTGGTGGCTCAGTGGTTACAGCACTTGCTTGGCATGCGCGAGTACGCGAGTTCAAACCCCAGCACCATGTACACAATGAAGTTTCAGAGCAAAGAAAGCCATGTGAAAAACTAAATAAAATTGATTCTCTCTTTCTCTCTCTCTTTCTGTCCCTCTCTCTTAAAAAAAAGAAGAGAGAAAGAAAGAGTATATAAGACCAAAGAATTTTTCAAGTTCACTTTCAAACTTTTTTTAATCCTTAATATTTTTAAAAATAAAATCTGCCATAAATGAAGATGGAAAGAGAATTGTTCTGGCTGCATTGAGCTGGGGGAACCTGGAACTCAATCACTTGCCTCTTCTTTCCAATTTTCCATCCTTCTCATCCCACTTTCAGGAAGGTCCCCTGAGACATCATCACTGAACCCAGTGGCTCTAGGTTCTTAGACCTCTGAAACTATGAACTCCAAATAAACTTCCTCCTCTAAGTTGTTCTGGTCAGATATTCTGGTCACAGCAACAAAAGGGTAACTAACACATCTACTTGACATGATTATTGAGACATGTTTTTGTTTGCATAGGATAAAAAAAAGTTACTTCAGTGATACTAATTTTCTATCTTTTTTTTGCATAAATCAGACATAATCTGAGATACTTCCGAAAGTGATGGAATGTTAAAATTTTGTTCTGATCAATAATTATGTTTAAAATTAGATAACTCATGCTGGCAAACTCTATTTTCTAGAACATTTTCCCCTGAAGAACATACATAATTGAGAGTAATGATGAACTTACATTTGTTTGTCTTAATCTATTTAAGTGTTTACAGCCATCAAATCAGATGGGAGCCTTCTAGTCTGTCTCTCTCAAATAAATTTAATAAATGCATCGTTTTTACATTACTGTAATTGTATTTTACATATCGTACTCATGACTGCAGGAAAGAATACTCTTCTTTTTCATAATTTCCTCTTTTGTTTGGGGTTAAAGCCACCTATATAATCCATAACCCTTATTCTATCCTCCATGTGAAAAAGGGAGAAAATAAAAACTCAATAAGCCAAAGTATGATTGCTTGCCTTTTCTTTTCCTTTTTTTTTCAATTTTATTTTGTTTTTCATCTGGTTTGTGTTTTTCTGACACTTTCTTATGTATGTGGTGCTTGGGTTTGAACCTGGATCCTTGAGCATGCCAGGCAAGTGCTCTACCACTGAGTCACTGCTTGAGCCCTAATGATTGCATTTTCTGAAGGGAAAAAGAATTCAATGGGGAAAGCATTCTTTTGACAAGCATTTCTTTTCTTTTCCTTCTTCTTTCTTTCTTTTCTTTTTTCTTTTTGTACTGGGGGTTGAACCCAGGGACACTTAACTATGGAATTACATGCCCAGCCATTTTTATTTTTAATTTTGAGACAGGGTCTTGTTACATTGCTTAGGGCCTCACTAATTTGCTGAGGCTGGCTTTAAATTTGTAGTCCTCCTGCTTCAGGAGGAGGAGTTGCTGGGATTTTAGGTATATGCTACTGCGCCCAGCTTTGATAAGTTTTTCTATGCCATAGCTGGAACCAGTCCCTCACTGTGTGGTCAGTTTGTACAACAGAGACATGGTAGAAAGCATTGATATCTGGCAAAGTAGAAAAAGTTTTAATGAGCTCATTGATTGTTTGCTTTTTTCAAAATAAAAATTATTTCCATATCCCATAATTCCTTGACTTAACTCACATATAAAAATTAATTATCATTCTAAAAGTTCTAGTAATTATTTATTGTAGTTATCCCATTGGCCATACAATTAACAAGCATAGAAAAAGTATAATTTGTGTAAAATTCTTTATTGTTGAAAATATTGCAGGCATGAGCACATTAGAAGGACTCCTCCACCCGCTAACTTATGTGAATCACAGCAATTTCCCTCCAACGTCTGTCCACACCCTTAGGGGCAAATCATATGAAGAAAGCAGGACCTTAGCTTGATTACTGAACTGAAGCTGGAAATACTGATCCCACAGGAAAGATCATGTGCTCCTCAGCATGTATCTGGCCCTCTTCATTTTGCTTTCATCAGCTGGGGCTGTTCAGTGGTGCAAAGAAAATATTGTAAAATGCTTACAGCTTTTAGAAGTGTTTCTGAGCTCTTCAAATTGTGGCAAGAGTTGCAAAACTTATAGGAAGGGCCTATCACAGAGAAACTGTTTTCAGCTCCACAAGGAATGGTGAACTCCAGTTACTGAGAGCTGCCCTGAAGTGAAATACTTACAAGAAGGGGACACTGAAGTATTCACTGTTGTAAAGCTTAAAGGGAATAAATGTATGTTTCATTGTTATGTCTAAACCTGATATCTCTAAATGGGGTCTGTGGCGGCCAGCAGAGGGAAAGTGAAGTCCTATAGATCGATAAAAAGGAACTTTCGATAACATAGCTTATGCTTTTGGCAAACATCCAATGCACTGGGAATTCTCCAGCAAAATAGGTTGAACTTGGCAGATTTGCAACCATGCATATTTCTGCTCGGTACAATCAGGCAAACAGAAACTTCTAGAGGAACTAATTATCTTTTGTCTTTTTTTACCTTCGAAAGTGGGTAATATTTGGAAGACAATTGCAAAGAGATGTTGGAGGCAACATTTAAAAATGTTGAAAGAGAAACCTATAGTTATCCTTCTTTAAAACATTTTTAATACTCTTCATGCTCCTAAAATTAGTTATCATAATTGACAGATGTTCAATGCAAATAGATTATAATTTGAAGACTCTTATTAGTTGACACTAACTTAAAAAAGAACTTTGTTTTTGCAATTTCATATCCTTCAGATACTTTTATGAACATGTAAAGCGATTCATGGCATGAAGAGATTCAAGTATAGTGTTCCACATCTTTTATTTTTCAGCATCTTTTCTTTTTGGAATGTACTCCCACATTTTCATCATAAAATTAATCAATGGAATCAGTTTTTAAAGTGTTTCAAACCAACTTTGTTCACTAACAGATCATATATATTATACAAGCTACACAGGAATATAAAATGAGGTTATGTTCAAAAATATTTTCTGGAAAGCATTGACATATATGAAAGTGTGCTATGTCTCTCGACACTAATGTATCGTATATTTGTTTATATGATCATATATGTAAATGGAGTGATGTCATAGTCTTTCAGAATCAAGTATTATAACAATTTCAAACAATGACTGCCTAGGCAAGTGTGAAAAGCTGATTCAATCTCTGGAATGGAAGAAAAAGAAAAGTAAAATGTAGACCACTATACTTGAATCTCTTCCTGTCACAAATAGCTATGTGTATGCGTGTGAAATATCTGAAGGATAACAAACTGTAAATGGTAGCTTCCTTTAGTAAATAGAATTCTCTACTTTTGGGTTTTTTTTAAAAACATGTATTCAAATTAAGCATATGTATATCTATCTATGCATCTACTTGTCTATGTCAACTATCTATTTTTCTATCATCTATCTATTTATCTATCTATATATTTTAAGGGAAAAACAGTGGAAAGACCACTAGTCCTCACTTTGCTGTTAACTATCCATGTGACCATAAATGAGTAAGCTGATCTGTTTATTTTACATGAATATTATGAAAATCATTTGAACTTTTAGTTGAGGAAGAAAAGAGTAACCTTTTTATTGTTAAATAAGAACACTGGCAACTAGAAAATATAGCAGCTCTATTAAGAAAACTGGGCCAAGAACTTGTCCTGTGGATCTGATTGACTTGCAGAAAGTACAGAGATAAGACGGTATCATGAGAGTAGTATTGACAGTTATTTCTGTTATAAATGTTACACTGTGAGGATTGAAATGGGGAGCCACAAAAGCACTCATGTTGTAGAAGAGATTGTGATAGAATTACAGGATACATTATTAATCATTTTTAGTGAGTAGAAAAAAACAGCAATTAGGATTTAGTTTCTTATAACACATGTAGAGTTCTGTATTGGGTCCATAAATTTCCTTTACTGCAACTACTTTATATTCCAAGTGGTCCAGATCCTCCAGGAACATGGCTAATTTTAATTTTCTTATAGTGCCTGGTATGGATAACCTCTTATACTATCTTTATGCTTCCCAGATTATGTAAAATGTGTGTGTGTGTGTGTGTGAGAGAGAGAGTGTGTGTGTGTGTATGTGTGTGCATGTGCATACAGCATACAGATTGAGTATCCCTTATGTGAAATGCTTGGAACCAGAGTGTTTCACACTTTGGATTTTGGAATATTTGTGTACATATATATAATTGTTGCTCCCCGAAGGGTTCTGGAGCGGGGAGCGGGCGGAACGACCTCGGTGGACCTTAGCCATTCCCTGGGGGCGGGCAGGACACTGGGAACCGGGCCCAACAGGACAGGGCTGGGGACCGGGGGAGAGGAGTCGCTCCCCGCAGCATTCCAGAGCGAGGAG
>PVKS010015120.1:0-46726 GCA_004027875.1 Aplodontia rufa | reverse complement strand
TGGAAGGGAGGAAAATCAAGCGGCAGCCCTGGTTTCGAAGGCACTGCATCCCCCGTCGCCTCCCTCCGGACCTCCTTCCTCCTCTTTCCTTCCTCCCTGCTCACTTCCAGCATCATCAGAAAGAGGCTCCTTGCTCCCTTCTTGGGCCGCAGGTCCCCACGGAGGTGCAGAAAGGCTGGGGGCTCGGACTCTGAGCTGCTCACAATTAAGGCACAGGGATGGCACTGGGCTTTGGAGGTGGGCCGCACTTTTCACAGAGTCACTGCTCCCTTCATAAGCAGCATGCCCAGGTAACTGGGCCAGCGGCCGGGGGACGGTCCAGGAGCTTCACCCCAACTTGCCTGGCTCCCTGCCTCTTTCCGCCGCCCCAGGTGTAGTGCAAATTCCCCACCGCAGAGGCCGCAGGTCCGAAGCAGCAGGCCAATAAGAAGGGAAGTGTGGACGGCTCTCATCCTGCGGCCCCTGCGGCCGCCTCCCCACATGGCAACAGCAAGCTGTTGTCTCATAGAGCTAGCCGGAAGGCTGGGAGTACATGAAGGAGCTAGTTCAAGGCCCCGTGGCCGGAAGCTGCAGATGGAGGCTCCGTGGCTGGCGCTGCCCACCTCCCAGCTGCACCTCCAGTCCTCAGGATCCCCCTGCCCCCCGCCCCACGGCCTTCCAGGGTGCCAGGCGGCACTGCCAGCAGAGCCTGAGAGAGGCGGGGCGCGTGAACAGGCTGCGCTGGGTGGGAGTTTTATATTTTAAGGCGAACGCAACACAAATCAACCATCCTTCATTCCAGCACCGTTTCCCAATCCAACAGCTTCAGCCTGAAAGTGGGAAGCGCTGTGAAAGCCTTGCTTTTTAGAAAGTGCTGTGTTTAAGACGTAATGGATGGGCACTCGAGAACCTGTCCCCGTGGGAAGTGAGGTGGCAGCAGGACCCTGGCAGAGCAGCCGAGACACCAGCTCAGCAGGGAAAGGTCGGCGTGCGTGGCAATAACAGACTGGAGGGGGCTGCTTCGGGTTACAGCTGTGGCCCCCGACCTGGTCACTGCAGCAGGGCTCCTTCCGTCCCTGATCGTGCTGGTGCCTTGGTGATGCAGGGTGGGGATTGGTGGAGGCGCTGTTCAAAACTCAGACCCGTCTGGGCCTATCAATTGCCACATTGCCATCTTTGTGCTGGGAGGAGAAGGCGACACCAGACAGGCACTGAGTGGGGCCCTGGTCTTCATGCTGCATGGGTGAGGAATGCAGACCCTGCTGTTGCTCCACAGGCCTCCACAGGCCATCACACAGCGTCTCCTGCTTGGACACGCAGGTCGGTGTGTGCATGCGCGTGTGCACTCGGTCCTGTGAGCTGACGGCAGCAGGGAAGGGACAGAGCCATCCGTCCTCTTCCCAAGCACCCTTTCCTGGTGCCCATCGCTCAGCACAATCGGCATTAGTGAGGCCCTCGGCTGGTTTCTCAGTCGCTGCCAAACCCCAGTGGCTCACCTCTCAGTCGGGAGGGGAGGGCCTGCTGCTCACCCCCAGGTTGTCCTCCACCGCCTCCTCCTCCTGGCCTTACTGAGAGATGACCCAGGGCCTTGGGCCACTGCAGTGGCAGTTGCCTCCCCAGGTAATGAGAGTGGGGCCTCCTACTGCTGTCCAGGCAGTGTCTTAACATTTGGTGACAGAGGTGAGCAGCTGGGTCCACGCAAGCTCATTGGTCTCCCAGTCCTGTGAGCTTTTGCGCAGGTACTTGGCTGGGCCTCAGCTGTCACCTTGGCTGGCAGGTGTTCCTTCTTCCAATCTTCAAGCTCCAGGTTGGAGAAATTCCCTCTTCCCCTTGTCTCCCTTGAATGCTGTTTCTCCTGAAGGACAGCAGCTACTGCTTCCTATGTCCACCTCCAAGTGACCTTGCTGAGGGTCTGTCCCAAATCTAGTCCAGAGACAGGAGCTCAGGCTTTCTCCTAAAGCCCTGTTGTCACCACGTTCCGATGGCTTTGGGCTTCATCCTCCCCCATCCAGACCCTCAGGACAGGCACGGGATGGGAGGCAGGGGAAGGGCACTGTGGCCATCACTTGGGAAGAACTGCAGAATCACATCTGCCTGTTGAGGGTCCTGCATTGGGTCCCAGTGATGATGCTAATTGTGAAGAGGACCCACTGTGTGCAGAGGTGAGCGAAGGTCATGCGAGGATACAATGCCCAGGGGTTCTGGGAAAATGCAGTATCTCACTGCCAATATGAGGCCTTTGTGCAAAACGTTAGTGAGCACAGCAAGACCACCTAAAAAGCAGAGCACAGCTCAGTGGCCTGCGGAGGGCACCTCAGCCTTGTCCCCAAGGCTGGGGCAGCAGAAAGTGGCTGAGCACCAGTTGAACGTATAAAACTGTCCACTCACGCTGATCACACCTGCCACGTAGCCCTTCCTGTCACCTGTGCATGATGAACACCAGGAGCAGAAGGATCCACTGACTGTAAGACCCACAGGCGTCAACTGTGCCCTTGAGACGCGCTGGCAGGGAGGCGGTGGGCGGACGCGCATGCACAGACCCTGTCTGCAAGCGCCAGAAAGTTAATTAGTTTTCTCTCCTTTCTGCAGAGACAGGGAAAGGCTGGCTGGGGTCCATGTTGAACCACGTCCACCACATTCCTGTATACATCCGGCCTAATTTAATTTTGAAATTGCACTGGAAAAAGTGTGAAAATATGGACTGCCTGGCGTGATTTAGAAAGCCCATTATCTCCAAGTCTCCTGCCAGGAGAGTGCTCTGGCTGGGGAGGCTCCGTATCATTTGGCTCCAAAGGAGAGTGGATTCTTCAGGTTCCCCAGCCCTCTTGGTCACTGCAGTTAATAGAGAGAATGTTCCCACAAACAGATAAGAGGTGGCAATGTGCCCCAGGGGACTGATTCCTGGTACTACGATGGGAGGAAGTCAGCTCCAACTCAGCAGCAAGAGAACCGAGCTTCCTTCTTCTTGCTGGACCTCCCGTGCCAGGTGGGCACTCCTCACTGCCACAGTTTAGAGTGAAGAATGACCTGGGAAGGATTGAGGAGGCGTCCAGAGTCATCACGTCCCCTGCAGGATTTATTGCAAACAAGCTGTCAGGCTTTGAGAGGTTTAAATTTGCACCATCAAATTTCAGCATAAAATAGCAGGGGAAAATGGTTTCTATCCTCTCGTCGGAGGTCGTAATTCTCCTGGTGCCAATTACAATTGGGCATATCAACCTGTGGGAGACACCAGCTGACCCCAATGCCCCCGGATCTCCAGGCCAATCCAATTCCCACCTTCTCATCATGGCTGATGAGGTCCAATTAAAAGCATGTTTTTATCTGTGCATTGGCAAGATTTGATTAGAACTATCTTCCCCCTTCAACAAAAATATACATTAGCAAATACAGATGGCCTGCAGAATTCTTAAGTATTCTCAGAAATCATATTCAGCCACTAAAATGTTGTGTGATGCAAATTAGTTTACTGAACAGATATATTCCAATAAAGTTGGCCATGAACAGAGCATCTGTGTTTAAAAACCGTGCTTCCCTCTCACCTAAGTAATGAAAGTTAGGAAAGATTCCCTCCAGGGAAGGCATGGCCTCCAGCAAGCCTGTTTAGAGTGTCCCTCATCAGTGTCCCCCGAGGGTGTCCTCGAACCCAGAGCCTCTGCCACTTCCCCATATTCCCTGCTCTTTGGCTACTCTCTAGCATTCTGAGCCCCACTCACTGGAACCCAGGTTCTGTGGAACCTGGATGTGGTCCTCCCAGGGCCCACACTGTCCTTTAAGAGATCTCCGTCTTCTCCCCGCTGTCTGGGAACTGGAGCAGAAATCAATGCCACCCCACTGCTTGGCTGTAGAGCTGTTCCTACAAGAACGGTGTCCTTGTCCTTCAGAGCTGCGCCTTCTGTTGTGTGGCACTGACGGTAGAGCCTAGAGGGCTTCTGCCAATGGCTTCCACCAAATCACAGTTGCTCCCCTGGGGACCTTGCTGGACCTGGGACTTTATGCCGTGTGGAAAGCTGGAAGCTCACAGGTGAGACCCCAAATAACAAATGCAGCAGACCACTCCTGTGACGCCTACTTCCGTGTCAACTGGACGGGGCCACGGGACACCATGCAGCTGCAGTAGGAGATGAGCATTTGACTCAACAGATGCATGAAGAAGGCTCACCCACGAGCTGCGAGGGCCTGGCGAGGACCCAGGGGCCAGCACTCAGGGCAAGGAAAGTGTCTTAGTCAACTTTTTCACTCCTGTGGCCAAAAGACCCCACCAGAACAATTTTAAGGATGACAAATAATTTTGTAGCTCACAGTTTCAGGGATCTCAGCCCATAGAGTGGGCTCCACTCCTTGGGTCTCTTGGGGCTCTGGGTGCAGAATAATGTAACAGAGAAAAGCAGGTCAGGACATGGCCATCAAGAAGCAGAGAGAGATCAGCTTCTTGACAAAGAGCAGACCCCAAAGGCCCCACCCCAGGGCACCCCTCCTCCAGCCGCACCCCACTGCCTCAGCTAGGGACTGTCCTTGTTTACCAGTGAAGAGCATACCCTGCAGTTCCCACACCTTCTTTTTGCCCCGATTTCCAAACCCCTGTGTTCTTCCTGAGCTGTCTCTGCAGCACCGCGGTGTGGGGCTCCCGGCTGTCCTGGGCTCGCTTCCTGGGGTTCCGTGGACCCTGCTGTGCTTTGTGTCCAGTGGGTGCCGGCATCACAGGCTTCTCAGACAGCAAGCGTGGGGCCCCAACCTGCTGGCTGCAGTGTGGATTTAGCTGTTTTCTGAGCAGGGAAAAGTTTCCAAATAACTCCTGAACAGAGTAATTTCGTTTGCTGAGAAGTAAAGTTAAAAGTAAATTGCACTAAATTAATATTGATTCAAATTAAGCCATTTATCTCTTTATGCATTTCAACTCCACATCAAATACAATCAGTGCTTAAGCCGCTCCACAGCAAATAAAATTACAAGTTAAATTGCATCTCCTGGTGGCTTTCCTCTTCTGGGAAAGAAACACACACACTCATGCACACTCACACACTCATGCACACTCAAGTGCACACACTCATGCCCAGTCACATGCACCTACACTCATACACCCACACATTCACATTCATGCATACTCACAATTCATGCACACTCACACACTCTCAAGCACACTCACACAACACACTCATGCAGTCTCACACACCCATGCACATGCACACACTCATGCACACACATGCATGCACACTCACACATTCATGCACAACTACACACACTCAAGCACACACACTCACACTCACATACCCACACACTCACACACCCATACGCATTCACACACTCACACACTCAAGCACATGCTCACACTCATGCACACCCCCACACACTCACACACTCATACATACTCATGCACTCACACACTCACACACTTGCAATCCAGAGCCAATTGCTGAGCCGGCTGTGGCTGTCCAGCTGAATAAGCAAAGGTGGGGTTTGGGGGGCTCCTTGCTTTGTTCAGGGATGAGAAATTCAAGGTGGCTAGATTTCTGCTTGTGACAAAACACTGTCCTTAATTGCTCTTAATTGCTCCAGGAGCTTGGCTCTGGGTCCCACGTGGTGGAGGATGCCAAGAGGATGCCCCCTCCTCGTGGTGACCTTGGTGGTCCATTGCTGCTCATCCATGAGCAGAGTCACCAGTTGTCCAGACACTGGTTCCAATGTCCTTTTCCATTCCTCGTGGGGACAGGGATTTTAAGAGGGAAAACCAGTCTGTCGGGGACGCTGGTGGCCCCAGACCAGACCCCTGGGAGGAGCCGAGTCACACACACATGTGTATATACGCTACCAAGTGTCCCTGTCCTGAGACTTTGGTGACACCAATCCATAGCCAGAGTCCGGTCCCCGCTTCTCAAAGCGCAGCACCTGCAGAGTCCTCCACCCCCTCTCACAGGTGAGCAGGTAGAGCAGCGCAGATTCCCTGCTGGGGTGACGGTGAACAAATGTTAGGGACAATTATGAGTGACAGCCTTCCAATTCTGCAAAGTAGAATCTGATTCTCCCAAAGAAGCTGCCTCGCCCGCCACAGTCAAGTCCTTGGGCCCATCTGTCACCTGCTGTCAGAACTCCAGCTGTGCATCACCCACACCCGCAGCAACAGCAGGAAGAGGTGGGGCTGTGCTCCTGAGAGTGCCGGGACCCTGGATCTGAGACCTGCCTCCCGGGACATGCACCCCGTCTTGTCACAGAGGCGATGTCACCAGTGGGACAGCTCATAAGCTGTGAGCTTGGGGTCGTTACCGCCACTTCCAGAGGCAGATTGGAAGACAAGATCACATACACATCTGGGCAGGTGGGGTCAAGGCCAAGCCCTCCACCTCGTCCTCTGGCCACCAGGACCAGAGAGCCACCAGCTGGCCCTACAGGCTGCAGGGTAGCTGCCTCAGCGCCGGGGTGCCCGGGGCCCTGATGGCCTCCTTGCTCTTTGCTGCTTTGCCCTTGCTGGAGACTGCAGTGCCAGGTCAAGGATTTCAGGCAGAAGCTCCCTTAGATACACCGGCTCTCTTCCCTCTCTCTTTCTCTGCCCTAATTTAATTTCACTGACAGCCATGAGAGGAAAGTTCATCAAAAGTCAAATGTGGGTGACCTTCTTGAGCTGGTTTCCCCACAGTCGGAAAACCAGAAGAGGAGTCTGGAGATGGGGGTGGAAGGTTCTGGAAGATAGGGCAAGGTGGCATTCAGTGTGAAGGTGAAGGCCTCCTGTCCACTCCCAGAAACTTCCCCTCCTTAGCTGCCAAGGCCGTGGTGTGGGGAGCGGTGAGGAAGTGCCTTGTCCTCCCCTGCAGGTGTCACACACTGCTCTGCCTTAGGGTTCATGGACACAGGGTCGCGAGTTCTTACAGTGTAGCACGGACAGGGAGAACAGCAAAGCCCTCCTCCATCTTCCAGTCTGCTTTGGTCATTCCTTAGACCACCAGGACCAAGAGCCACAGGTCAGCTGCTTCAGCAAGAGATCCATTGCCTCCCAGTTCTGGGACTGGAAGTCCACGAGGGCGGCAGGCCTGAGGCTCTCTCCTGGGCACAGAGATGGCATCTGCTATGTCCTCACATGGCCATCTCTCTGTGTCCGTGTGCTGATCTCCACTTAAAGGAAGTAGTTGTGTAGCGTCGGGCCACCCTAGTAACCTCAGCTGACCTTAACTTCCTCTTTGCGGCCCCATCTTCAAATAGGCACCACCCAGAACCTGGCGCAGGGTGACAACCATATGAGTTTAGCCCACAGCCGGCCCTCACTGAGTAGTGCCCTGCAGGTTGACTTGCTTCATGGCCTGATGGCCTGGCCCTGATGACCAGACGGGACACTGTTCAGCTGTCCTGACCTCATGTCATACTCTGCAGGAAGGGAGGCCCTGGTTCAAGAGCCATGAACCAACTCCAGCAGAACCCCACTCTCTGTCTCCTTCCACCTCCGACCGCACCAAGGACTCAGCCACAGAAACACAAACGGAACCAAAAAGCAGGAGTGAAAACATTGGGGTTATCTTTCCACGTAAAATGTGGCCACCTGCTCAGATGGATGGGAGAGCAAGTGCTGTGGCTGGTTAGTCATGCCCGCCATGGGCACAGGCAGGAATACTGGCTTGCTCGTGAGTCCTGAAGCCCCCAACCCTGACCTCATCCAAATCCCTGCTGGCCAGAGCTGGGACGTGATCAATGCAGCCACCCCACAGTTTAGACAGACAGTTAAATGCAAGGTCTTTGAAAGCAAGTTCTTAACTTAAAATTTACGATCACACATTGATTTTTGAGGGTTAAAGGTAAAAAGCAAGGTCATTCTTTGGCATTTTCTTGAAAATGTGAGTAGGGAAAATTATTCCAGGCACTGTGAGATGGTTGTGGTGGCCACGGAGGAGTGGACTTCCCTACAGCAGTGCAGTAGGATAGACGCAGGCCAGAGCGGGGCCACGGGATGGATGAGGCTGACCAAGCCTCTCTTGAGATACATCATAGCCAGGGAGCACACGGGGAGCGGGGAGTCAGAGATGCTCAGAGAGGGTGGGGCTGGCCCTTGAGGGATGAGCAGGAGTCCACCAAGAGAAGGGGAAGGGGAGAACTTGGGGACAGATACTCAGCACAGTGGCCCAGGGGAGCTGGGGCTTGCCTGGGAAACAGGGCCAAGCCCTGGAAAGCTGTACAGGGTGGGCCTGGGAGCCTGGTCACCCAGCCTTGCTCTGTGTGGACATGCTATAAGCTGGGTCCCCCTGCTCAGCTGGAAATCCAGGCTTCCTCAGATCCCCGAGTGCTCCCTGCCCAGGACCCTATCTAAGCTTTCCCTTTGGGCCAAGGGTCCCCCAAGGTCCTTCTCAGCCTCAGTGACTCATGAGAAGGACTCACAGAACTTGGAAAGGTCTTCATGCTCACTAAAGCTACAGATACAAACCAGCAGAGAGAAGAGGCAGGCATGTGTCCAGGAGGCCAGGCAGGAGAGCTGGGCCCTTCTAGAGGGGTCAGGTGGACGCTCAACTCCTGCAGTGATGGTGGCAATGTTGAGGACTGTCGCCACCCAGGGTCTACCCAGCCTCCATGTCCAGGATTTTCCACCCACTTGGCTGGCCCTGGCTGACCATCCATCCAGCTGACTCTGTGTTTCCCAGGCCCTGCATTGGTTTGCACGGTGACTGGGATGCCAGTGCTGTGTCACCCGGATTTCCTCGCCTGGTCCCACCTGCCTGGTTGTTTAGGGGAACCACAGAAGAACCACATCTAAGAATTCCTCTTGGGGTCAAGGGTCCCCCAGGTCACCGTGGGCTTCCAATTACAAACGCTTCTGGAAGAGATCAACATGACAACTAATTCAGGCGGCCCCGCCCAGTGTGTGCAGGGCTGCTCCAGTGCTTGGAGGGAAGAGGACTTTTCCTTTGTGTCCTGCCTAAGTGCATGAGCAGGGCGGCCCTCATCCCCTCCCACCTTCCAGCATTGACTATCCTGGCTCTCGGGGCTCTGGACTCAGCCTAAACCAATCCACGGCCCACAGTCACTACTCCTGATCAACCCTCCTGACACGCCCATACACCTGTGGTGTGTCTCTGCCCTGTTGGTGGTGCGTCTGGGGAACCCCGACAATAGAACACCTGCGTGACCCCAGGTGAACAGAGGCACCCCCCAAGGGCTCCTGGGTCATCTTCCAGGAGCCATCAGGGGCTGACCTTCCTTGGGGACATGCAGGGACCTGCTGTCCCTCCAGTGTTCATCGTCATCCTCCAGCTCACAGTCAGCCGCCCACATTCCTCATTCTCCAGGTTCCTAACAGCTCCCCCTTGGGTTAGTCATCTTGCCACTGCTGTGAGACAGTGCCTGGGAAAAAGCAAGCAAGGTTGAGGAAGGCTTTCTTTGGTCCGCGGATTCACAAGTCCTAGTCCGTTTTCTGCTGGCTTGGTGTCTTTGGGCCTCATATGAGGCAGAGGATCATGGTCGAAGGCTGTGATAGAGGTAGGCTGATCAGCGCAGGGCAGCCAAGCAGCAGGAGCCAGAGAGAAAGGGGCTGGGGATAGACAGAGCCCCTGAGGCACAGTTCCAAAGGCCCATTCCCTCCAACTAGGTCCCCCATGCAGCTTCCACTGCCTCAGTTGTCCCCTGGCCTGGGCGCACCTTGTGCTCCTTGGAGAGCTGAGTGACTGCACCCCCACTGTAAAGCAAGGAAATCCAGGGCCCCAAATTTCTGGAACAGAGCTCAGGGACACGCGACCCCCTACACCGGCACACCCCCAAATTAGATCTAATGCAAACGTAGCCTGAGGCGCAGCCCAGGAAGCAGCTCAGAGACGTTGACACTGCTGCTGAAGGAGGCCAGGGCTGGCCACAGGGCCCTCCTGGGTGATTAATGGCATTGGAAACCGAGGGCTGGAAGTGCAGCCCAGCATCACCAGGCTTGAGCTGAGATAAGGGGCTCCTGGAAGCCGCATCCCCAGCGCCTTCCTGCCGGGTAGATCCAGGGCACACATGGGAAGGAGCCGGAGGCATCAGAGAGCTGTCTGCAGGCACAGAGAGGAGGAAGCACGTGACCCTGGGGGTGTAGATGTTCCAGAAAGACTTCATCCCATTGAATTCACCATGAGGGGTGAGTGAGGGGCAGATGGGAGGCAGATTTAGGGCAGCAGAGAAGAGAGGAAATTAGTCATTGCTCAGAGGAACAAAAAGCCCGACAGGCTGCCTGGCTCCTGGGTCAGCCACGGTGCTCTAGCTCCATGACAGGTTTTCACAGAATTTCCCACGCACTGCACCAAGATCAGATTGTCACGGAGCAGTGATATCTCCTGCCAAAGCCATTCTGCCACCATGCCATCAGGGCAGCAGAGAAGCCAGGCAACGCGACCCGGGCCACCTGCACCCCCAGCCCTTTACCTTTCATCAAAGCAAGGGCATTGGTCCCCTGCAGCTGCCCCAGCAGGTCGCCAACTTCTCAGCTGCTTCCCTGTGCTCCTGGAGGTCACAGTCCAAATCCAGCTTCACCAGGACCGGGTGTCGGCAGGGCCCAGCTTTCTGAGCGGCTTTCCTTGGTCCTGGCCCCTTGCTCCATCTGCAGAGCCAGCAGTGTGACTGCAGCTTCCATCTCAGGTCACCTGCTCCTACCTCCTTCTGGATTCTTCTGACTGCAATCAGAGTCAGAAAAATCTTCCCATCGCAAGACCCTAAACAAAATCACATCTGCAAAACTTCTTTTTTCCATGCAAGTTTGCTGCTACGGTTCAGATATGAGGTGACCCCAAAAGCTCATGCGTCAGTCGATGCCAAAAGGTATAGAGGGGGAAGATTGGGTTAGCAGGGGCTGAACCTAATCAGGGTCTGATCCACTGAAAGGAACCAGCTGGGTGGTGACTCTAGGCAGGCTGGGTGTGGCTGCAGGAGGTGGGCCCCTGGGGGCATGCCTTTGGGGGGTGTTTTGTCCTCATTGGGCAGACTCTCTCTGCTTCCTGGTGCCTGTCCCCAGCTGCTCTCCTGCCCACACTCTTTGCCATGGCGTGTGACTCTCTGCGCACACTTACGTTCACCTGCACTGTTTGCATTCCTGCTTCTTCCAAACACAACTGCACATAAGGAAAATTGAAACAAGGAGATGCATCAAGCTCAAATCGTTCCCTAAAACATCTGCGGAGCCAGCTGTGCAGTGGCACAGGGGTTGCCGAGTCTGTTTTCTACTTCAGATGGCAACCGAATGCCACCACAGGAAGGAGCCCTGGAACCCGGGTCAGCTGGAGGAGGGCCGAAGGGGGGTGTTGCCAGGGGAGGGTGCCTGCGTGCACGCCGATGCACACGTGTGCACACACACAAGGGGCCCTGGAGCTTCCGCTGCTCCTCTCCCACTTCCACCTCCTGAGGCCCTGCCAAGGCTTTACTGTTATTTATTCTGTCTGCTTATAGGGTTTCCTCCACTCCCTGGCCAGGCCCTCAAGGGACAAGGTCCTCAACTTTTCGGGATAATATGAGTCTGTCCGAAGAACCCAGGCAGTGAAAACTGCAGAAAGAGTCAGAAATATGGCCCAAGAGGAGTGGGGCACGGCCCAGATATGGAGGCTGGGGTGATTAAAATGACCAATGTGTCAGGTACAAAATAGTGGCTCCTGACATCGACCGAGCATTGAGAATAAGGCGCCTTATATCACCACAGGAAATGGGCAATTTTATGCCAACTGGGAGCAGTGCATCTTGAGGTAATGGTGACCATAGTTCACATCACTTACACCGGCCAGACCTGCTTGGAAAGAGAATTCCACCCTGAGCTCAGCTCCCCGGGTTTCCGGGCTTTATGGCTAGACCTTAAAAAATATATATATATATTTAAAAGAATACTTCAATATTTGCCTTGCTCTAAGGGAGATTAAGTGTCAGCAAAAATGGCCAGATTGATGGTCCCAAAAGGGAGATGTGTCCAGGTGAATCAGTGTGGGCTCAGCTTCTGGTCCAGACCCCTGCGCCCTTGCTGACACGCCCCACTCACCTGCCCACGTTACACACATGTGCGCACACACTCACACACATGCCACCCTCATGTCCTCAACTCTTTGCTCCTCACACCTGCCTCCCTGGGCAGGGGCAAGCCCAAGCCCACAAGGACGCTGAGGTGCAGAACTAAGAAGCCAGGGAGCCAGCGCCATCCCCAGGGTGTCCTCCCAGCCTCAGGAGAAGGCTCTTTCAGCAGCCAGCTCTGCATCCCTGGAGAAAGTTCAGCTGCAGGAGTAAAAGTGGTGAGGCTGTTGGCCCAGGGAGGAGTTAGGAGCTGGGACCCTGTGCAGTGGTCTCAGGAGAAGGGGCCCAAAGACCCAGGTCGCGCCAGAATACTTTAAGTAGTGCGCGCTCTTCCGCATCTGCCCGATTTTCCACAAACAGCTCAGGTGGCAGCTGCGTAAAACCACAGAAATCGGATTTTAGAGTTGAGCCAAAGCCCAGCAAAACAGCGTGAGCGCTGGCCGTTCGGTGGACTGTGCCCCTCGGCTCTCCGAATGGATGCCTGCCCCCTGTGTCGCGCCCGGACAGCTGGTGCAGCGGGGACGCTCCGTAAGTAAGCGGTTCCGCAGTCGGCGAGGCGTCTCCTGCAGGTGGGAGACTGCCCGAAACACGGTTTATATCCAGCATTTTCATCTGATGTTCTATTGCAGTCATTTTCCCACTGGTTAGCTTTTAAACCACAGTTAAGTGGCTGTGGAGACTCTGCCTTCAGCCCATCCCCTGAAGTCGTAGCAGTGCCTCCCTCAATACTGTGAGGGGACCAAAGGTTCCTGTGTTCTCCAGACGAGCTCAGCTGAGAGCCACAGGTGGGCCTGTGAAGGTGTGGTGGGAGGTGGGCTCAGGTGTGGTGCCAGGCGTGTCCTGTGCAGGCTGTGTGGTGCCAGGCATGTCCTGTGCAGGCTGTGTGGTGCCAGGCGGGTCCTGTGCAGGCAGGTGCGGTGCCAGGGGGATCCTGTGCAGGCAGGTGCGGTGCCAGGGGGATCCTGTGCAGGCAGGTGCGGTGCCAGGCGGGTCCTGTGCAGGCAGGTGCGGTGCCAGGCGGGTCCTGTGCAGGCAGATGAGGTGGGCCCTCAGAGCGGTGCATCGTCTTGCTGGAAGGACCCCCAACTTGCACCCAGGTGGCCACGTGCACAGCAGCGTCCCGCTCAGGCACCCGGGCAGCACCTGTGGCATTTCCTACACTTGCTTGCTTGTACCAGTTTGGCGAGGGAGAAGCAGCGCGCGCTCTCCGTTTGTGTTGCCGCAGACTTCCAGGGTGCCCCTGGAGAAACCCCACAGCGTTTACTCCTTTATTCCCTGGTGCTGTTTAATACCAGGGAAGGCACCGGTTCTCAGACCCAGCTCAGTGACGCTGAGCACCCTGCCTGTTGGGCCACCAGGAACAGCATCAGCATTGCCTCTCGAATCCACCTTGGGTCCGGGAGTCCGTTTGCTGCTCTCTGGCTGAACCACACTTGCTGCCTTGGCTTCAGCTGCCTTCTCCTTCACCTGGACCTTGGTAACCGCCTCCTCACCAAGGCCCAGGTCCCTGCTGCCCTCAGAGCATCCCCTGCAGCTGGGCCCGGCCATGCATTTCACCCGCGTCTGATTGCACTTAATGATCTGCTATGAGCAGCCCTGCCTCCCTGGTACCAAAGCATTGCCCTCATGGGTCTCAAGGTCCTGCCCTTGGGTCTTCCTTCAGCAACTGTGTCTTGTGCCACACTCCCACAAGTACCCTGAGCTCACCCCGTACTGCTAGGTGCTGGATGCCCGTCACCTGTTGAGGGAGGGAAGGAGTAGGTGGAATTCTTCTCTGGAGGGCACAGTTGGCATGTCCGCCATGAGCAAATCAAGTTCTCCTAACCCCCAGCAGCACGGAATGGGACCACTTGGAAACTGGGTCACTGCAGAGATGTCGGGGAGGGTGGGTCCTGTTCTGATGACTGAAGTTCTTAACACGAGAAAGTGGAGACGGGAGGGGAGGAGGCTGTACTGTACACACGGGGACAGAATTGGGGTGCTGCACCCACCGGCCGAGCAACGCCAGGGAGCACCCGCAGCTGGGGCCCTGCTCCTGCCTTCTCCTGTAGCCTCTCGGGCAGGCCGCATCAGGAGTGCTGCAGGCTCTGTTCTGGAGGGGCCCCCAGAAGACAGGGCCAATGGGCCGCAGCCACTAGGAGGTGTGTGGACGCGGAACGGGGGTGCACGGGCCTTCTCCCTCCAGAACTCATTTCCACCTGACGTTGGGGCCCCCGCCCGCGAGGCGAGGGCTGCTTTCCCTGGGAAGCATCGGAGCTGGCCGCGGTCAGGCAGACGGGAGAAGGAGCTCATTGCCCGTCTGTCTCCCAGACTGGTTTCCAGGGCGCGGAGCAGGAGCGTTTCTGGGCCTCATGCATATGTATTCATGGGCATTTAAAGAGGCCCACTGCAGAAATGCGTATTTAGCAGCTTCGCACAATGTGTTTTATTGCCCATGTAGGCCCTTCCGTAATATCCTCTGGAAATTCATATTAAAGGAGATTTCAAACCCAAATGACTGACCCGGCAAGCCCTCGCGGTCCCTGTCTGCTAGGATTTTATTTAATAACAAAGTGTCTTATTTAAAGTCATGCCTGTTGATGAGATTGCCCGTGGAGGCCTAACGCGTCCGGAATGCAATATTCTGTGTTATTGGCAGAATCAACCACGGCGCTTCCAGCAGCCAATTTCCCTTTTATGTTCTGGGTGCTTAAAACCCTTAGAAGATTCACATGTGGTTTTTTAGCAAGAGCTTGTTGTAGGTTTTTTTTTTCTCTCTCTCTTTTGAAAACCTGGAAGGGGAATGTAAATCATCTCCCAAAGCGGAGTGGAAAGCGGCACGTGTCGTAGGAAGGATGGGCCCGCCTGGCTTGCAGGAGACCCGGCACATGTGCGGGTGCACACCCTGGGCTCGGGGGAGGGACGGGCAGAGGCCCAGGGACAGATGGCTGCCTCCGTGGTCTAACAGATGCCTCGTCTGAGCTGGTCAGGGCAGGAGGAGCCCTGCGCACGTGGGCGAGCCACAGTCCCGGCTGCCCGTGGGGAAGCAGAAGTGAGAACGCAGGATCCAGCAGGCACTGCGGGGTGGCTGTTGAGTCCCTCTAGGCGGAAGGACAAATGGGGATGGGGCCTCCCTGCTGAGGCTGCTGGCTTCCTGCTAGCACCCTGGACTCTGTCAGGGTGCCTCAGAGTTCGTAGCCCTCAAGCCTCTCCGCTTCCCCTAACTTCTCAAAGCTCTGCAGGTGTCAGAAGGGCAGGGAAGGAAGGGGACCACGTGGAAGAGAGAAGTGTGGGAAGGCCAAAGGACTCTTCAAGCATCCTGCATCCTCTAGTCCCACCCAAGAAACAAGGGTTCAATTCTGTTCCCCCAGATCTAAAGGTTGCAGTCCCACTGCGGCTGCCTTTGGAGTAAAGAAGCAATCAGGGCAAACAGAGGTCGGGAGCGTGGGGCTCTGATCCTGCGGGACCAGTGTTCTTATATGAGGGACACCAGAGAGAGTCCCCACCCTGCCCGTTGCTCCAAGATGGGCCCCACGTGGACAACGGGAGGCGCCTGTGCCCCCCGCAGCTGAACTGCCCCCAGCTTGGTCATGAACTTCCAGCCCCCAGAACTGAGTAGCCCAAGGCCCCTGGTCCACGGTCACAGGTTACTGCCACCGAGGGGCCACACCCAGGGCCTGGCCCAGGGCTCCAGGCTGCCTGACTCCCTGGAGCTGCTTTGGTCCTGACACTGGGGCATCACACAGGGCCATCTGGGAGCCCTGGGACCTTGTCTGCCAGGACCCTGCATCGCACAGTAGCCCCGAGAGAGCCAGGCAGGATAGGCTTTCTGTTTCCTTCATCTGATCATGTTTCTCCCCTGTTTGATTTAATACAAGCAGAGCTCATGTCCAGTAAATGCCCTTTCGTCCCCTGTGAGGAGAGTTTATTTAAGCCCAGTGAGTCAAAAAGCCAACAAGGAAGAAGGCGGGCGAAAGGGCAGGAGGGCGGGCAGCCTCTCTACACTTCGCGGCTCCTGTGAGTGCGGGGATGTGTCCCCCTCGGCTCAGCCCCTGTCAGTCCTGAATAGTTAACACAGGCTCTGACTTCCATCCATCCTCCTTGGGTTACAGCTTAAACATGCAGAATATGTTCAACAAGCGTGGCCTGTTGACCCGCTTGCCTCAGAGAAATGAGAACAGAGTGACCCTAATGGCCGCCCCTGCTGCGGGGCTGTCTGTGCTTGTTCTAACCCCAGCTCCCCGACCCCTGCGTGCTCAGGCTGTTGATGAGTCTGACGTACCACAGGGTGGAACCCACTGGGCCCACAGGGCAGGAGTGGCCCAGGCTCTGCCTGCAGGGAAGCCCGGGTTGGCATTGGTAACACCATCTTGATACCAGTAGTTGGGGAAACTCAATCTGAACAAAAACCCTACGATTTAATAAAAACCACTCAGGTCACTGTCCCCCTTTCCTGGAATGGTGCTTCAGAACCTTGGGATGTTCTCGTTGCAGGACTGTCATACTAGTGTGGTGACTCTTGGTGGCCCCTACACAGCTCTAGGATGGGGGCTGGTCACCAGAAGGACAGCCATGTGGGGGACTGAGTTCATCACATGTGCGGTGATTTAATCTCCATCCTGACCTAGCGGAACCTCTTAATGTGGAGGCTCAGCTGGCTTCCCAGCTCCAGATCCGTGTGTTAGCTGGGGACACCCTGGTACCACATGGTGGTGGGGTCAGCTCTGAGTTGTGACAGCAAAATACCTGTAGCAGGATGCTTTATGAAGAGAAGAGGTTTCCTTGGCTCAGGATTCTGGTGGCATGTGCCAGTGTGTGGTGAGGGCCCCCTGTCTGTGTCACAACAGGGCAGAAGGCATCTCAAGAGAGCGTGTGCCACAGAGACGGATCACTTGATCCTGGTCCCAGAGACCCACTCTGTCTGGTCCCAGAGACCCACGTAGACTGAGTCCCCCATGAGGGCGGCCACGACCCCGTCACCACCCCATGAGCAGCACCTCCTAAAGGTCCCACCATCCCAGTAGCCCCACAGTGGGCCAAGCACATCCACTCAGGGGGACAAATCACCCCCAAATCATGGGACAGTGAGAGCAAGAGGGAATCTCAGCTGAACTCCCACACTGGCACTGAGCCTCTTCCTTCCACTGTCCCCACCAGTGTCCCTTGTGACAAAGCCATAGTCGAGCACCCTCGGAATTCTGTGAACTAAATTCATTTACAGAATCATCCAACTAAGAGGGATGGCAGGACCCCTGAATTCGTGCCATTTGGTCATGGGTGTGGTGGCCTGGCGACTCCCCTGGAGCTGGCGTGTAACTTGTCCCAGTGTCTGGCGCTAACTCCAGATGGCCAGCATCAGGGTCGCATGCAGAGTGCCCAGTGGGGCAGAGACAGGACAGACTCCAGGGCCAAGGAGCAAAGAAGACAGAGGGCAGGGCAGGCTCTGCCCATACTGGGGCTGTGTCCTCGATTCCAGGGTCTTTCCCTCTGCACAGAGGACGGCTTCCCCAGAGGTGCCCGCGTCCACCATTGTGGGGTTGAAAAAGAGCAAGAAAATCCTCCAACCACCTCCAAAGAAAGCTCTGGAAAGCCAGCCCCCCGCTGAAGCCAGCTAGTGGACACACAGAGGTGGCATCCAGGCCAGGAGGCGGTGGCCCTCGGAGCTGCCAGGTCACTTTTCCTCGGGGTTCAGGGCCTTGGTGACATCCAGCCCTGAGGATGTGGGGAGGTGAGATAATAACTTCCTACAGAGATTAAAAGAGTGGATTCCACACTCTTGGTGGCCAGCACTGGATGGGGCAGGTGCTTTGAATGGGGCCTTGCCCCTGTGACCCCAGCAGAGGAGGGGGTCTTGCTCCAGCAGCCACTTTACGGACGAGTGAGATGGTCGTTAAGATCCTGGCTTCGGATCCCCGCTTGGCCCCTGTTTGCCGTAAGCAGCGGCTCCTTGCAGGGCTCAGTGTCCGCGTGGTTGTCATGAGGTTGGGGTGACGTCCGGAAGTTCAGCATTGTTTCGAGGGTTGCAGGGATGACATGGATGACTTACTTTGTGTTGGTGTTAAGTTGAGAAGGCCAGGTGGCAGCCTGAGTCGGAGCCTCAGCCATCAACTGCAGGGATTGTGGCTCACATACAGAGACCCAGGGACTCCCGCACCACCTCCCGCACTGGGGGGAGAGGAGAAGCATCCATCAAGTTTACTCGCTCTGGGAATCTGCACGGCCCACCCTGCTCAGCCTGGCTGGGGGCTGCGAGGTGTTATTTACAGGACCCATAAACGCCACAGAAGGGAGGTGGCTCCACAGGTGCAGATCAACTGCGTCCTTGGTGACTCCCAGCCACATGTTCCAGTGGCTTCCCCACTTGACTCTGCTGCTGCTTGCGGGATGCAGCCCTAGCTCCCAGCCACAAGGCTGCACCCAAGGATCCCCCAAACCCTGGCATGGGACATCCGGGAAACAAATTCCAACCAATGCTTTCATGGTCACCAGGAATGGAGCATCTAAGTCTTTCTACACCAATAAGTCCCGCCGCGTCTGATTTATCTTCCTTCAGGCCGACATGAATATTAAAGTCCTCCCTGAATCATACGCCTGTCATACTCAGGCAAACCGCCCCGGGAAGTCACACGAAGCCCTCATTAACAGAGGAGGCATTAGTCCTGGGAGAACCCTCCTCGATGGCCAAGCCAGATTCACAGTCTGACGCTGCCGTCAGGGCCACATCGTGGCAGCAGGTCAGCCTTCTGATCTGAACTGGCCAGCGCCAGCCCTGATGGCCATCTGGGGCACGCAGGGTAGCTCCAGGGCTCCAGTGCACAGACCTCCATCAGGCGGCACCTGGCACTAGTCAGAGTCCCCGTCACGGATGCCTGCAGCCGTCCAGCTCCCAGTGACCGTGACAGAGGGTGTGCTACCCCGGAAATATCCACAGGACAGTCACCTGCTGTGGCTCAGGGGGCGCCCATCTCTGGGAACCATCCCTGTAGCTGTTCTGTGATGTGGATCTTCATCCTGGTTTGTGGGCTCAGGCCATCAAGGTCCCTGCAAGAGGAGGGACGATGCCCTGGAGGGAGGAGACACTGCTTAACTGTGAGTAGCAGAAGGGGTCAGCACAGCTCCCAGAGGGAGAGTCCTCCAGGCCGCTGGCTCACTGGAAACGATCTGCAACCCTCTCTGAGCGCGGCCTCTGCGTGTTGTGCGGGTTCAGCTGCGTTGATTGAGGAGGGGGCTTCTCTCCATCTTACAAAGGTAAAGAAGGACTTTGTTGTGTGGGTGTTTATAACAAAATTTCACCCACTGCATTCACATAAGAGGAAGAACCTGAGTCACGTGCTGCCGTGGGCCCCAGGTTGTGTCTTCCCAAATCCCCATGTTGAACTCGCAGCCACGGAGATCCTGGTGCTCCAAGGCAGGGCCTCTGGGTGGCCCTGAGGTCAGGAGGGTGGGGCCTCATGATGGAATAGTGCTCTCACCAAAGGGACCACAGAGAGCTGTCTCGTGCCCTCCACCATGCAAGGAACAGAGAGAAGGTGTCACCTGTGAGCCTGGAAATGGCCCTCCCCAGATGCAGCCCCCAGTCCCAGGCTGTGCCACCCTCTCAGGGACGTTTTGCTCCGGGCCCTAAAGAGAGTAGGGGGTCATGGTCCTCAGGACACCATGAGCAGGTGGGAACACTGCCAGACACTGCACCTCAATGTTCACCAGGTCACAGTCAGCTGAGAAAGAGGACCCTACAACCCTCTGGGACAAGCCCCAGCAGAGTCCTCTCCCTGTGCCACTATGCAATGTACACTCCCACATGGATACCTCACATCACACCGCCACTTGGACACCCTCAAGAGGACACCCCGATGTGCACGTCCCCATGAGGACACTACCATGTGTGCACCCCCACCTGGACACCCCATATGCACACCCCATGTGGACACCCTCAACACGGACACTCTAAGTGCACACCCCCATGAGGACACTCTCACGTGGACACCCCATGTGGATGCCCCACATCACACCCCATTGTGGACACCCCCACAAGGACACCCCAAGTGCACACCACACATGCACACCACCCACAAGGACACTCCCACATGGATACCCCATGTGCACACCCCATGAGGACACTCTCAACATGGATACCCCATGTGCACACCCCATGAGGACACTCTCAACATGGACACCCCACATGCACACCTCATGTGGACACCCTCAACATGGACACCCCCACGTGCACACCCCCACAAGGACACTCCCATGTGGATACCCCATGTGCCCACCCCATGAGGACACCTCCACGTGTACACCCCAAGTGCACACCTCCATGAGGACACTCCCAACATGGTACCATAAGCACACCTGTGTCTAAAATGTGGTGTCCACACCAGCACCCACACTTTTCTAAGCAGGGTTCTCAGCACAGGACCTCTTGGGGAGTGCCACAGTGTGGTGGCGCCCATGTACCCTTGGGAGGAAGGACTTCCAGCTTTCGTTAGACAACAAAAGCCACACACTGTGGGGTCTTGGGCCAGGAGGTCACAGGTGGAGGAGAGAGAGCACAAGCTGCGGGCTCCCTGGGTCTTGGGAACAGGGCTGAGGGCCATGCGCTCAGTGTCACCAGGTTGCTGGGAAGCCTTGGTGTTGTGGGGAGTGGAAGGGAGTCCCCAGGACAGCTAATATGGATGGAGCAATAGGCCTGGACTACAGAATGGAGAAGGGCCACCAGCAAGCAAGGAGAACCACAGGCTGGTCATGGGGGATGCGACTCTGACATTCCCTGGGCTCTGCAACAGGCACCCCAGCCGCAGAAATCAGTAGAACTTCCCTTCCAAATTAAATAGTGAGGGGGTTATTGTCTCACACAAAGATCCAGTGATGGGTAGCCATGGTGACATGGTGGTTTCTAGTGTCATCCAGTGCCTACAATGTAAGGGACCCTGTCTAAAGAACTCCCCCCCCTCACATGGACTGATCTAACCTCATGGCGAGCACCAGCTGAAGGGAGCCTGGGATCACAGCCCATTCCCAACAGGCTTCTGCTAGCAAGAATGAGTGAAGTGGGGAAAGGGAAGAAGAAACCCTGAAAGCACCCTTCACGAGCAGGATCAGCAGGTCCCCCAACAACCATGTTAGCAAAGGAAAATGAGATTTGAAGACACCAACGTAAAATGTCCAGGACTCCCATGAGGGCACATGACCAAGAAAGCAAATGGAACATGGGAAAGGGCGGACCCATAAGAGACCTCTGGGCCCCTATCCTGGTAGACCAGCCAATGGATTTAATGGGCAGGGAGGTGAAGGGAGACGCCCACCCAGGGGGCAGCAGGTGAGTGGGGGACAGAACCAAAAGCTTCCGCACACCTTGAGCCAATCCTAAAGAGACCCACTCAGAGAGGACAGAGCGTGTGAGGAAAATTGGCCACAAGATTTTTAAAAAGTAGAGAACCATGAAAATACTCAGATTTGAGACCCCCAAATGCTCACACAAAATCAGTCAAGCAAATCTACACATGGGTACCACATAGTAAAGCTATTAGACCTCCTGAACCAAGAGAAAATCCTAAAATGTCCATAGCATCGTGGATGGGATGGGGACATCACAAACTCTACTAGGGGAAAGAGCCCAAAACATACAAAAGATCAAAAATAGGAAGAAGATAGGCTTCTCACTAGTAGCACAAGTGATGGGATTCAATAGAGTAAGACATAAGAACAGCTCTTCACCTAGAAATTCTGTGTCCAGGTAAACTTCTGGGCACAGACCCTGAGTTCAGATGATTTCAGACACAGACAGCAAGAGACTACTGTTCACCATTCAGCAACCCTCTTTGAGAGAAACACTAAAGGATGTACTCCAACATGTAGAAACCTAAACCCCAAGGAAAGATGTAGGGCACAATAAAACCAGCATGATGAAGAAACCTGTGAACATATTAGAGACTCTAAATAAACAATGGCATCTGAAAATCATGAATAAAACACTGGAGGATTGAATAACAAGATGATGGCAACAAATTATCCACAGAAACTTGAAGTTGGATATGAAAATTTTGAAGTCTGAGTCTCCTGACTTCCCGTGATGCATGGAATTATAGTTGGGTATCCTTGGGCTTTCTAATCAGGCACATTAACATCCGAAGCTAGTAACCACTAAAAACACCCCAAAAAAGTAAAAAGAGGAAAGGGAAATACAAAAATCAGTAGAGAGATAAACTGTAAAAGACTATGTTCTAAAGAGATTTGAAAGAAAGAAGAAAGAAAATAGCCCTTATAAACTATTTTGACGGCTGTGCATCCGCTGTAAAACAGCCAGGCAGGATTGGTATGTGTTTAACGAACCCTGAAAAGTTGATAGTTCAGCCCATATTCCTGGCACACCCTTGAAATGCTTCCACAGCTGGGGGAGTGAGCAGCAGTTATTTTTATGGAATGAGGCAAATAAACATCTGCCTTGATTGACCCCATTGTCACTCTTGAGGGACAGCAAGGGCACAGCAACTCAGCCCCTTCACCGGGGCCTGCACTGCCCTGGCTTCAGCGCTGCCTCCTGGGTCTCCACTTGGCCTCTGATTTCGTGAACGACTAAAGGATGTTTTGTCTTAAGGGCTCCCGGGTCCTCATTCCAAACCCCGCCGCACAAGTGCCTCTCCCGTGGCGGTGGGAAGTCCCAGGCTGGCCAGGGCTTCAGCTGCTCCAGCCCAGGGCTGTGAGTCCTGTGCAGCCTGATTCCCCGCACCTTTGCACTCCACGTCTGCTTCCTGCTTTCCCTTGTGCTGTGTCTGGTTTCTCTCTACAAGGGGAGAGTGACATCCGCTGGGGCACCAGCTAGGGGAACACCCAGCTGGACGCCCGGGAGAGGCAGGCAAGACCCACAGACTCCCGTGGCCTTGGAGAGCTGCTGGGGGAGCAGAACAGAAGCCAGCATGACCAGCACGTGTTTGCTCCGCTCTGGGCCTGGGTAGCAGAGCCTGGGCAGCAGGGTCCCGGCCGCAGGGCCAGGGGGACCTCACGTGCCCAGCCTGCTGAGGCAAGCGGAGCCCTGCACTCCCTGAGGGTTAATATGGTGCCTGCTAGCAGATGCAGCAGAGATGGCCGCCGCCAGCGCAGTGAGGACCTGCAGCCACGGTTTGGTAATGAGCCCCATCTGCAGGAGACAGGTCCAAGAGAGATGCGATGGCAGCCGGGTGCTCGCAGGGCCCACTGCCACTGCTCAGACCGACAAGGGCTCCATGATGGAGCCTGCAGTGCATGTGGGTATCTCGGCCTGCAGGGCCACGGGTGCTGGCACCAAGGACCTTGCAAAGCAAGCAGTGTCATGAGCTCTGTGCACCTGCCCTGTCCTCAGCCTTCCTAAGGCTTCACCAGCGAGAACTCCCACAGGAGCAGGGGCAGGTTAATGGCAGGGTGGTGGGGAGGGCTGGGTGCACCAAGCACCCAGGGCTTCCATTTCACAGCTCACCTGGCCTCCCTCCTCCTGCCAGGTCACCACTGGGCCTCAGCTCCCTGCATCTTGCAGGTGTCTGCTGAGCATCCCAGGCACTCAGAGCTTCACCCCCATGGAGACCATCTTTAAGAGGTCACCAAGGTCGAGGGAGACCTTATGGAGGCCCTGATTATCACAATGGTCTCTACAAGAACAGGTTGGCTCAAAGACTCAGGGGCGACCCTATGAGGATGCAGGGAGAATACGGCATCCGTGGGTCAAGGAGTGAGGCCTGGGGAGGGGCCCTCCCTCCTGCCCACACCCTGCTCTTGAACCTCCAGCCTCCACGCCTCTGTGGTTGAAGCCCTGGCCTCTGGGGCTTTGTGTCCATGGCCCAAGCAGATGAATGAAGGGCCCACAGGTAGGACGGAGGGGAGGAACAGGCATGAACCCATGCGGGGATGGGCCAGCAGCCTTTCTAGCACAGCACAGCAGTGTCAGGGGCCTGGGGGTGGGAGGCTGGGTGGAGGCGGCGAGGCCAGGCTGGGGCCTCGTGAGCTGAGTGAAGACCCTGGCAGCTGCAGTCAAGACCTGCCCGTCCCACTGCAGGAACCCCAGCTCTGTGCCGATGGACGCAGGGACTCCTTCAGCCTCGTATCCCAGATAGAACCACTCACCAGACTGCAGAGGGCCAGGAGCAGTGGCTGGTGTTGAGGGCTGAACCCTGAAAAGGGCACCTGAGGGGACTGGACAGCTGGTGGCCAGAGCCACCCTGACCCCCAGTTCAGCTCTGCCCTGACTGGGCAGCTGGGTGGGTCCTGGAGAGTTGAGACTTATGCCCTTTGCACGGGACCCTGGGAGCAGAGAGGGACGCCTGCTTCCACGGCACCCTCAGCATAGGCCTTGGGGGCCTCAGCTCAGCCATCCCCTTCTTTAGCTCAGACTCCATCGTTGTGGACAGAATCGCTGCAACCACCACCTGGAACCCGAACTCCAGGTCCAGCCTGGAAGGTCTCATCTGTCCCTGCCTGCCATCAGCCATTTGGGAAATGACTTTAGAAAAGGTGGAGAAGGTCAGGTGTGGCAGAGCTGAGATGAGGATGTCACTGCCACCTGCCTGTGGGCAGGCTTTGAGGACCCATTCCTGGGGCACTTAGCACAGAGGGCCAGGCCAGGCAAGTGTCCACAGAGGTGGCAAGGGAGGAGGAGGCAGAGCCAGGGTCCTCACCCCAGTACCTCCTTCTGGGAGCATCACCCATATGGTCCTTGCCTCTGCTGCCGGGGCACAGTGAGTGCCCTGGCTCCAGTGGAGCTTCTGTTCCTGCAAGGAAAACCGTGGGAGGCAGGGACCCTGTCCCCGGAAGGCCAGCACAGCTCCATGAGCCCCTGCAAGGCTTCTCTCAGCTGAGCAGTGGCTCCTGGGCCTCGGGCAGCTCCAGCTCCTCTGTTTGCCTTTGTCCTGCCAGGTTCTTTCTCAGGATGCCCACAGGACAGCAGGTGTCACCCACAAGCTGATCCCGCACCCCTTCAGCAGTGTCCTGCCTCACCCTGAGACGGGTACTGAGCTGGCAGCTCATTTCTCAGGCAGGGGGTGGCTCACAGTGTCTGAGGTGAGTCCCAGGAGACGAGGTGAGCTGTGACGGGCCAACCCACCACTCACATTTAGTGCCCAGGTGGGTGTGCGTCTTCCTACATCTGGGCCCCGCTGACCATCAAAGATGACAGAGCCCTACCTGTGTTGTCTTGGCCGAGTGTCACAGCTGAGGGAAGTCAGGGTGGTGAGGCCTTTGAAGGCTGTCTGAAGCCAGGAACTGAAAGCACAAACTATTATTACTGCTGTCACCGTGACTAATCCTTCCAGTGGGGATGCCAGGGTCCTGGACAGAGAACAGAATCCAGAGGTATGATTAGCTAAATTTAGCTCAGGACACAAAAGTCTGGAGCTTTGAGCTTCGCCTGGCGCTGACAGATGATGAGCTTGGAACCGCAGCGATCTTTTGATGCGTTCCCTTGGTGGCCCAAGGAGCCGCGAGAGAATTACTTTCAGACAAGGATCTTCACATTTCCACAAGGCTGCAAAAGTATGCTGTATTAAATTTCCTTTGAAATACAATGCTTTGATTTAAGGGCAAGAAGATTTTTCTATGCCTTGAAAACTCAAGCCAGTGAAAGCCAGGGCTGATGGCCCTTGGAGGAGGAGATCCAGGTAGGTGCCACCTGCATCCTGCCATCGCTGGACACAGACGCCCTGGATCGCAGAACCAACAGAGACCACGGGACACGTGTGGTTTACTCAGGGACATCGTGACCAAACACCATGGTCAGAAGGTCTCAGTGGCAGATGCTTACGGTCCTTGATTCTGGAGCCTGGGAGCCTGTCACCAGGGCGCTGGCAGGTTGGGCTTCCCCTGGGGTCTTTAGTTGGCTGTCTTCCCCCTCATGCACATGGTCGAGCTTCTGTGCATAGCCGTGTCCTGATCTGCTCTTCTCCTGAGGACACCAGTGCTCCTGGACCAAGGCCACCCTAACGATCCTGTTTAACCTTAATTGCCTCTTTCCAGAGCCTGTATCTCCAAACACTGTCACGTTCTTAGGCACAGGATGGGGTTGTGTTCCCATACGTAAATGTGGGAGTGAGAGGCATAATTTGTCCCCTGACACCAGATGTCCTATGGGGACAGAGAATAATGGAAAATGAGGATCCCTCGATGGGAGGCCACACAAGACAGGGGGAGCACAGGTCCTGGGTTCCGAGGAGTCACCTGCAACCTGGATGCTCAGGAGGAGCCCCTCCCCGAACCGCATGGAACAGGGCAAAGGTGGTTCTGCGTCAGCCGTTAGCCACAGGAAGAGGCTCTCTTTAAAAAATCAATCCAGGATGTGGGCTTCCTTCTTCCTCACCTACTGGGACACTTGAAGACAGGCAACTTGGCCACTGGGCAGGCGTGATGTCCACCCAGGCATCTGGCTCCATGGACAAGGGTGTGAGCAGGGTGTGAGTGGTGTGTGTGTGTGTGTGCATGTGTGCATGTGTGAGTGGGTGCATGTGTGTGTGCCATGTATGTGGGTGTGAGTGTGTGTGTGTGGGTGTGCATGTGTGTGTTAGTGGGTACATGTGTGAGTGCTGTGGGCGCGTGTGCACTTGTGTGTGCATGTGTGAAGCATGCACATGTGCTTCCGTGCTGTTTCCTGCTGCACTTCCAGGACGCCCTCTTCCTTGGCACGCCCAAAGCCCGCCACCCCCTGGGAGACGAGGTGCAGAGATGGGAGAAATCCCAGCTCTGTAACTCAGTAGGGGTTGCACTGTGACTGTCGGTCCCCAGCAACCTGGGAGCCCGCGTCTGGAGCACAGAGGCGGTGCAGGAGAAGCGGTGGTTACCCCTGTGTCCCGCAGGCTCCACGTGGACCATTCATCTTCGGTGCAAAGGACAGGCTGATGACTTAGCCTGCTCTCCTGTAAGTTCCCATCATTTTTCTGCTGTTAGCAGACAGGGTCACTCTGCCTGATAATTAAGACTCTGATAGTCAATAAGCCCCTGCTATTAAATCTAACCGACACTGGTGGCCGACAAGCCAGGTCGCCTTCTCGGCTGCCCGCTGCTGGGCTCTCTCGCTGTTTGTGAGCAGTTCCAGCAGGGCTTTCCGCCACCCGCAGCCTCATTAAACACCTCAACCTTATAAATCTCGGGCTTGGGCTTCATGGGCTCTGAGGAGATACCTGGAGCTCTCCAAGAGGGGACATGTGGTGGCCAGTTGTTTCAGCTGGACCCAGAATGGCTTCCAAGCAAAACCAAGCATCTTCCTCCGGGACCAGCTGTCTCATCTCAGACACCCCTCGCCGGATGACGGGCTCACACCCCAACTAGCCCATCACAGATGGAAAATGCCATAAATCAAAAGTGCATTGGAGGTGGCCAAGCCACCAAGTGCCATGGAACACGCACAGGGCACAGGGTATGAGAGAGGAGCTCAGCAGTACTGTCCTTGGCACACCCAGGGAGCCCCTCAGCCAGGCTCAAAGAAGGCAGTGTGCGGAGGACCCTTGAGCTCCGCAGGCAGGCAGCATCCAAGCAGGGACAGAGGGAGTGTGTGGCAGACACGAAAAGCACAGCGGCCGAGCAGAGCGAGGTGAGATGGATGGGCGTTTGGCTCGAGGGCCTGGCCGGCTGTCTGGTGAGGAATAGGACCCTACAGAGTCACCCATCCCAGCGCTCCGTAGACGCAGTCCCAGATGTGCCATCTGCTGTCTCTCTGCTATGCTGAATTCCTAAGGTTCCGCTAGCTGCCGCGAGCAGCTTGCTCCTCTCTTGTCAAGCAGTCTTCTGTCTGTGAACTTGTGGCCTGCCGTGGTCTTGTAGGTGGCGTTTGGATGCTCCCTTTTTGGGGGTGTGCCAGTCTGCTTCTGTTGCTTGATAAGATGCTCAAAACAACTTAAAGAAGGAAAGATCTATTTGGTTCATGGATTCAGAGGTTTTGGCTCATGGTCACCTGACTCTGTTGCTCCTAAGTCCATGGCAAGGCAGAGTGTCACAGTGGGGGGCGTGCAGGGCAGAAAAGCCACTAACAGTATACCAGGAGGAGGTAGAAAGAGCAAGAGGGAGGAGAGGTCCATGGACAAAACACTCCCCTCAACAGAATGGCACCCTTGACCCCCTCCTCCCATGAAGCCTCGCTCCCTAAAGGTGCCACCACCTCCATGCAATGGTATCAACTGGGGACCAAGACTTCAGCACAGAACCTTTGAGCATTCCAGATCAAATGGGGGTGCTCTGAAACAGGGCGCTGTGGACGTTTGTGCAGTCTCTGACCATGCCCTCATCTCGGGGACAAGCACCTGGAAGGGGAGTTGCAGTGCTCACAGGGCGCGTGTGCCCCACCCTGCGCAGTTGCCCGTCCCCCAGCGCAGTTGCCCCCTTCCCCAGCAATGCAGTCCAGTCCTACTGGTCCCGAGTTCTCGCCGGTATATGATATTGATGCTGGGTTTTGAGATGAGGCCGGATTCTCCGCACCCGCTGGCAAATGGAGTCTGGGCCGACTACAGGTTCCAGCAGCCAAAACAGCCCACTTCTAGTGTTTGCAGCGATTCCCAGCTAAAACTGGGAACTTGGGCTGGCTACAGGTTTCAGCAGCCCAAATAGTGTTAGCAGCTCCCCAGCTGAGACCTGGGTTTCTCCCCGCTGCTGTTGAGCAGTGCGCTGCAGCTCTTGGTGTGGAGATTCACTCCGGGAATTAAGCGCCAATCTTCTGGGCTCTTGTCTTGCGGATTTGAAGAATAAAATCCACTGACAACCATGGAAGGAGGGGTAAAAGGAGTAGGATTTATTTAAGGAAGGAGAGCAGAGATACCGCAAGGTGGAGAGGCCCCTGGAAGCAGGACGCTGTCTTATGTGTGTTAGGCCAGGGTTTATGTTGGTTTGGGTGTGAGCCTTGATTAAGATTCATGCAAAGCAGGCGTTGGGAAAAGCACCAGCATCATTGGTTAAACTCTATGTAAAACAGGCATTGAAACTAAGCAGAAAGACCATTGGTTAAAATCTATGCGAAACAGGTAGAAATTCTTTCTTAATTCCCATCTGTGTCCACCCCCATTTCTTATTTTTCCCACCTCTGGGACAAAGGAGCTGCTCTCCTGGGACAGGTGAGCCTCGTGGTCTTTTGCTTTTGAAGGCCTTGAGCATGCCTGTCAATCACTCTCTGCTGGCCAGCTTCTAGGTGTGGTTGAATGGGGCCCAAGGGCCTGACTGTCCAGCCATTTTTCTCTCTCTCCTAATCTGTCTCAATATCTGAATGAGCTTTCTTGAATCCTCATGGTCTTAGCATCTCTTTGTGGTTCTGACCTGCAGGCCATTGTGGTTGATGACCTTGTGCCTGCAGGTTCTGAGGGCCATTTGCCAGTGTCCACCGTCCCCCCACCCCATGCCTTTCTTTCTTTATTGCTGTTTTCATCATGCCATTCTTGAAGGCTGGGAGGGCTGGTACCCTCAGCTGCTTATCCACCAATCCTGAGCGGAAGCTGGGCCCAGGACATTGCTGAGATGGCTAGGGGAGGAGAGGCCACTATCACAGAGCCACAGACCTGGGAGGTCCCCAAGGGACCTTCCCAGCCCTGAGCTGGTGACATTGGTCCCAGGAAGGAGCGTGTTCTTAGATCAGAAGTCGAGTTGCCAGGGTTTGTTGGTGGAGAAGCTGAGAGGCAGCCTCTGCATCCAGGACCCTGGTCTTAAGAAGAAACCTTCATAGCACTAAGCCCTGGAAGGCAGAGAGTGAATTCAGCCAGGCAGTCAGACAGTGTGTGGAGACGGAGCCACACCCAGCAGCCTGGACAAGCAGAGACCCACGTGACAATGTTATACGCCAAGCAGCCCAAGCAGCCCAGCTCTCTGTTCCTAAGACAATGCCTGAGATGCTAAATAAGGAAGGGGTCATTTTGGCTCACACTTTGGGGGATCCAGTCCAAGAGTGATGGACGGGCACTGTTGCTGTGAGTCTGTGGCCAGGCAGCTCCCAGTGGTGGGGCGTGTGGAGGAGCAAGGTTGCTAATGTCGGGAGCCAAGGGGTGGAGAGAGTGGGGAGGGGCCAAGACCCCAACGGCCTAAAGACCTCCCACCAGGCCTGCCCCTCAAGGTCTCCCTGTGGGCCAAGCCTTTAACAGGGCACTGGGGGGCATTGGCCATCCAGACTAGCATGTAGTAAGGAGAAAGTGCATGTGGGTGAACTGTGGCATTGGTGGTGACAATCAGGGTCACAGTGCCCTCGTCAGCTCCAGGAAGGTCAGCTGGGAAGAGCCAGGGCGGGTGGGTGCCTGAGGGTGGCTCAGGAGTGAGTTCTTGCAGAACACAAAGCAGGTGTGACCTATAGGGGCAGCAGCCTTCCCAGGAGGGAAGGGCCCAGCAAAGGCTCTGTGGCAGGGGCGGGACACTTCGAGACAGAAGGGCGCGAGCTGGGGATGGCGCAGAGGCTGTGGGAGGACAGGAGTCACGCACACCTAGACCTCAAAGCATCCGTCTCCTCCAGGTACAGGGGTGTGATGGCAGCCACATCAGGCAGCTGCATGAGGCTCCAGCTGAGATCCTTGCCACAGAAGAGGCCCACATAAGAGGCAGGAGTTCAGTGTGACAGCATCTCTCTGGGTGTGACCGCGGTGGAACCTTGGTCAAGGGAGGGACGAATCTTTGTGCACTTGCCCCATCAGCTCTGGGGTTCAAGGTCCCTGGGCTGCCCCTACCAGGGTCTCAGAGGCCCTAGAGGACCCCTGACTTAAGCTCTGATAATGTCACCCACGGTGATCGTACTTTGGATTTACAGAGATGACATTTGCATGCTGAGATGAAACTTTCTACAAAGCATAAATCTTTATTATATTGTGTTGGCAGACCTACCCAATACTCATTTACCACGTTTTTTATTTTAAACCAGGTAATGGGGTGCAGAGATGGATGACTTGTGATCTGCAGCTTCCTTCCAGGCCCTCAAAAAAAAAAAATCTGAAATATGACTACACTGAAGACATCTCCAGAAATCCTAAGATCTACTGTGGAGTCTGCTGCGGCCTGCCACCCCGTATGACTGAGGAGTCCACTGCCTTGGGGTGAGTGCCACTATCCTCTGGTGGGGGTAGACAGCGCCAGCCCTGGAATCCTCTCAAGTGTACAGGTACGGTGCACCCCAGCCAGGGGAGTCCCACCTCTCAGACTCTTCAGGCTCTCTTCGTGGCGGTGCACGGTCATCACTAAGGCCGCTGATGGAGACGCCCTGAGGGTGAACAAGGAGAGGCGAGGGACAGTAGCAGGTGCTGATGACGGCTGTGGCCAGATCTCTAGGGTTTGCTGGTGACCTTGGTGTAGACGTGCATACCACGGATACCCCCAGCTCTGGACGCAGCCTCTGAAAGCAGAGGTGGAAAGAGGTGCTTGCCCAGGGTCCCCACCCATGCGAGCTGGTCCAGCACCCCAGAGCTCCCCATCTCCATTGCACAGGAGAAACCCCTCCTCCTGTTTGTCCCTGAGGTAGGGTCCTGTCCGGGTGACAGGGCTACTCAGAAAGCTTGCCTTCATCCTGCCCACTTGCACGTGCCCACTGCCGGCTCCTCCATCACCACACCACCATGATGTCGTTGCCCTCTATTTAAACTGATATTCACGTGGATGTGAGTGGTGGGATGTGCAGTTCCACCCTCAGGGCGCCACAGGCCGGTGTTCTTTTCCTAGGGCCGTTTTCTTTCCATAGAGCCAATGCTCATGGTGGTCACCTTCCGTTTGTCCATCTGCCTCGCTGTCCATGTCCATGCAGAAGGCTTCACCCTCGGGTCTCAAGCCATTCAAACCCTTCCAGGGAATTTCTCCTTCTTGCGGACATCCTTCCCAGTGTCTGCTCCAGTCTGACTGCTGGGCTCTGTTCTGATAAGCAATCATTCTGGAACCCTCTTCCCCTCCCCACTCCAGCTGGCTTCCTTGTGTTCATGGGTTGTGTCTTCCAGCAGGTCTCAGAGAAAGGGCACATAAGCCTGGCATGTCTAGAATGTTGTCACTCCACACCCACTTGGCCTCGTGGCTGAACATAGACCTGAAAACTTAAGAAATGTGAAGGCACAAACCACCTTACTCCATTTCCCCCCATTTCCAGTATTGCTGTAAAGAAGTCAGGTGTCATCTGATTCTTGACCTCATTGACATTTAGTCCTTCTCCCCTACTCTCATCTCTCTCTCTGACTTTAGGGTCTCTGCTTTGACTCAGGTGGCCTGAGATTCCACAGTGCTGATTTTACAACTTGGCATGGGTAAGTTTTCATCCATTGTGCCAGATACTTGAAGAAAACTTTCCATTTAGAAGCTTGGATCCTTCTTGGATTATTTCCTGAATTTTCCAAAGCTGTAGAATCATTGCCAAGAGCTTGGACATGGGAGTGGTCTGGCCTGGTACAGATTCTCCTGCTGCTGTTCCCCCCCACCCCGGTGACCTTGAGCCAGCAATCTTCTTGCCTCTCTGTGCCTTACTGTCTTCTTGTTTGTAAAATAGGATAAAAGTGATGCTTACGTCAGCTGGGCAGGCTGGTGCACACCTGTAATTCCAACAACTGGGGAGGCTGAGGAAGGAGGATTGGAAGTTTGAGGCCAGCCTCAGAAACTTAATGAGGACCTATGGAACTTAGTAGGACCTTGTCTCAAAATAAAAAAGTAAAAAAGGTCTGGAGATATGACTAAGTGGTTAAGCGCCCTTGGATTTAATCCCTGGTACCCCCTCCACACACACACACACACACACACACACACACACCCATTAAATCACAATGCTTACCTCAAGATTTGTGATGAGGATTTCATGAGTTAACAGTAGAGCAATGCTTGGAAAAGTGAGTGTTAAGTGGAATTATATGATTACCACTTGTCTCTGCTTCCTGTTGGTGATTTATTCCCCTTCACTGGACCCATTTTTTCTTTATTTAACTTTATTTATTTTCGTTTCTTATTTTTTTCCGTATTATCCTCTTATTTTCTTATCTTTTCCATCTCACTTTGTCACTTTGCTACTTTCTAGGCGATGTCTTCAGTTTGTCTTAGAAACTTTCTATTGATTTTTAAATTTTCCCCCTTTTTTTGATTTTTTATTTTTAATTATTTTTTGGTACCAGGGTATGAACCCAGGGGTAAGCACTTAACCATTAAGTCACAACCCCGCTCTCTTTTTCACTTTTTTATTTTGAGATAGGATCTCACCAAGTTGCTTAGGGCCTGGCTAAGTTGCTGAGTGTGGCCTTGAAGTTGCGATCCTCCTGTCTCAGCCTCCTGAGCTGCTGGGATTACAGGCATGTGCCACCATGCCTGGCTCATTCCTTTGCTTCCTAAACGTTCCATTTTAGTGGCATCCTGTTCCTGTTTCGTAGTTATAAGGTCTTCTATGTAACTTTGAGGACGATACTGGTGCATTCCTTGTCTGTTTGACATTGGTTTTCTCTTTCCTATGTAATTGACTCTTTCCTGGGTTCTGGTGGGTTGATTGATATTCGTCCGTGCTATAGCTTCCTTCAGCTCTTTTGGCAGATCTTTAAAGTGTGCTCATGTTTAATAGATGAGCCCTGGAGAGCTGACTGGAGCCCCTCTCTGTATGCTGGTACTTGTCTGCAGTGGTCTCTGGTGGAGTGATCTGTTGGGGATGCTTTGGGGAGACTCTGCTACCACTCTATTTAGGTCTTTTCTCTTGATCTGGCCAGATTTTTCTGAAAAGAATCTACTAGTTTCCTGTCTAGAAGGCAAAAATCTGGCTCCCAAAAGCCAACCCAAAGAGACCCTCCACTAATCACCCCACTTTTTTTTTTAAATTTTTTATTTTGAGCAAACTTACATGATTTTAACAAAATAATATAAAATGTGTATAAAATATGCATATATTCTGGATTTTGCAATTATCCCCAGGAGTGCCCACTTTTAATTTGGCTATTTGTTTAATGATCATGTTTTCAATGACTCTCCAAAAAGTAAGTCCCTGCATCCTGCCAGGATGGAGAGGTCCCCAAGTCGAGGGGGGCGAGTCTGAGGAGTGGTGGTCTAAGGACTTCCCGCTTGACCTGTGGCCTTGCTGCCTCCTCTCCACATCCTCACCCTGGTGTCACGGGCCTCCATGTCCTGCTGTCCTGACCTCTGGGGACTGTGCAGGTCCATCGGGTGTGCTCACTGCTCACTGGGTTCTGCCTTCTTGGGTTAGTTGATTCCATAAACACACAGTGATGTCATTATGTCCTGTGTCCTGTTCCAAGTGTCCCCGCGGATCTGTGTGCTGTTAAAATGCTTCCTTCACTGTCTGCCGTGCTCAGGGAGGGAGTGGGGTGTTCATCTTCAACCTAAGATCGCATTCCATGGAACCATTCCAAGTTTTCACCGTCATAAATCTGGGTGTGCACATCTTGGTGTGGACGACTGTTTGGAGTGTGTTCTGGGGCTTCTTCACAGATGCGGAGTAGACGAGTAAGACCCAAGGCAGGGAGAGTGTCGCTGGACGAGATGCCTGGAGTTCAGTTTCTCTCCACCGTGAGCTGACTGGTCCCCTCTGGCCGATGGCTTCTGCTGTCTCTCTCCTTTGGTTTTCTACCCAGGTGGTAGGAATGAAGGAGACAGTCCACCCGCCCACAGGGCCTTCGTGAGATGTCATCTCCACCACAGTTGCCCTTCTGCAGCCTCAAATTCTGTGGTTTCCATTACCCAAAGTCCAGTGCGGTTGGAAATATTAACCAGAAAATTCCAGAAATTAACATTCCATAAGTTTTAAGATGTACAGCATCTAAGAAGAGCGATGAAATCTCGTGCAGTCCTGCTCCGTCCCATCCAGGATGCAAATCCTCCCTTCGCACTGTTAGTCGCTGAGTAGTCATTTCTGTGACCAGATCACGGTCACAGAATCCAACTGCAGCGCTGGTCCCAGGGCGGCTCCCTCATGTCAGACCCGGCCCAGTGCTGCGTCACAGCGTCTACGTCAGCCACCTCACTGCACCTTGCCACGCAGATGCAGCACCATGTTCCGCTGCCACTGCACACAGCAGAGTCCACACTCAGGTGACTTTCGCACAGTGCTGCAATTGTTCGTGCTATTAGACATTCTTGTTAGTCTTTGCTGTGTCTGATTCATACACTGTCATCAGTATGTGAAGAGGAAAGAGTCACAATATATAAAATGTTCTGCTCTGTCCAGGTCTCAGCATCTGCCGGGACCGTGGGCCGGGTCCTCCCTGGACGAGGAGGAGAGGCTATGCCTGGGTTTGGCCTGGCCTCTGCACGTGTGAACTCTTCGTTTTTCTAATTCTTTAAAAACTCTTTGACAAATATTGCTCCCCCAAGTCACATGTGTGTGTGTGTGAGAGAGAGTGTGTGTGAGTGTGTGTGTGTGAGCGTGAGTGTGTTGTGTGAGCGCGAGTGTGTCAGTGTGACTGTGTATGTGAGTGTGTGTGTGAGAGTGTGTGTGTGAGTGTGTGTGGCAGTGTATGTGTGAGTGAGTGACAGTGTGTGTGTGTGAGTGTGTGGCAGTGTATGTGTGAGTGTGTGTGGCAGTGTATGTGTGAGTGACAGTGTGTGTGTGAGTGTGTGGCAGTATATGTGAGTGTGCGTGGCAGTGTATGTATGAGTGAGTGACAGTGTGTGTGAGAGTGTGTGTGAGCATGTGTGTGAGTGTGTGTGGCAGTGTATGTGTGAGTGAGTGTGTGTGTGTGGAAGAGTGTGTGTGTGAGTGTGTGTGAGTGTGGTGTGTGTGAGTGTGTGTGAGCGTTTATGAGTGTGTGTATGTGTGAGAGTGTGTGTGAGTGTGTGTGTGTGTGTGTGTGTGTGTGAGTGGAGAGAGGGTTGACTTTTCGTCACCGTGACCAATGCACCTGACCAGAACAACTCAGAGAAGGAAAGAGGGACTTGGGCTCACGGGTTTGGAGGTTTCAGTCTGTGGACAGCTGGCTCCACTGTCCCAAGCCTGAGGAGAGGCAGAGCTTGGGGCCAGAGCAGGAAATGGAGGAAAAGCTCTCAGCTCACAGCAGCTGGGACGCAGAGGGAGGCAGCATGTGAGCCAGCTGTGGTCCCCAGGGCAGGCCCCCCACGTCCTCCACCCATGCCCACCATCTGGGTTCCACCTGCTCCCAGCTCACACTGGATCAATCCGCTAGTGAGGTCAGAGTCCTCATGTGACACCCCAAAGCTCCCATCCTGCCTGGAACTGCTGCGTGGGAATCATGCCTGCCCCACATGGGGAGCCTTCCGGATTCACAAAACAGCCGGGTGCTCACGGTTCAAGCGCCCTCTGTCAGACAGCAGGACTCTCGTGCTCCCTGGGGGCGTGCAGGGGGCCACCTCCTGCTAGGTGGACCAGCACACACTCACACACCCTGCGACTCAGTGTTCAGTGTGCGAGTCTGAGCGTCGGCTGGTGGACGGCCCTCCATTCCTTGCTTCCTGGCTGCGGGTTTGTGCCTGTCTGCTGCTGCTTGTGTGTCTTGCTGCTTAGCCTCCCAGGCCCTCACGCTCTGCCTGTGTCACCCTGGCTGGGGCTCCTCAGGGCAACACCCTGCGGCGGTGACTCACTGACCCTGGGCCCTGCCTGCTCCGTCAGATGTGCCATCGGTCCGAGAGACCCAGCCCTCCAAGGGCAGCCTGACGCAAGGCGATGGCCATGCTGTCCACTGCAGGCTCTGCGTCCCCACAGGGGCACCGTTAACCTCCGCAGATGTGGAGCAGCAAGGCTCAGGGCTTCTGGAGCCCCGTGGAGCCCCTCCTGGTGTCCATAATCAGACTCCTGCCAGAATGATAAACCCCTTTCCATAGGGCAAATCTTGAGCAGATTTTCTCAGTGAGATCCCAGGTGGCCGGCTGCCAAATGGCCCTAGCTGTCCTGGTAGATGGACACTTGCAGGGCTGGAGACGCAGATGGACGAGCCGGGGAGAGCTGTCTTTCTTTTTGACAACTGTTGCAGCGAGTGAGGGGCTAGCAGAGGAACACAGCCTCTGACAATGACTGTCAGCCGATTCTTCAAACCTGAGAGCAGCGGCGAGCGGAGGGTTTGAAATGACGCGGATGATGGATCCCGTCCAGCTGACAATTCCCTCGCGGGGATCATCTGGCCAGACAGAGACAAATGAGCGGGCGAGGAAGAGAGAGGCTCCTGCCCTCCCTGTGCCCGTCTGTGGGGAAGGGAGGCTGCTCTCCCTCGATGTCGTTCACATACATTTCCTTCAGTGCAGGCTGCTGCCCAGCCATGCGTGATTAGGTCAGAGGGGTCTGATAGCTGCAGAGGGCCTTAGAAAACAGCCAGGAGAAGAGCGCCCGGCAGAAGTCCTCTGGAAACCAGGGAGAGGATGATCCAGCTGGGAGCCCTGCATGCCTCCATTCCCAGAGCACATGAGTCCCTCAAAGGCCTGTGGAGGGACTCACGCTCCAGCTCTTCCTCAAGTCTCAAAAGTTCTCCACTTGGTAAAAATGGCTCGGGCTCTGGAACCTTCTCCTGGGTCATCTGTGCATGTCCTCATGAAATACAGTTTTAGTTAGCAGATTGCTAAGTCAGTCAGCAGGAACCCCAGCCTGGACATCCGATGCCTGCAATAGTGGATCAGGTTTCCCACCCTCTACTCCCGCCACCCCCAGATGAGGCCCATCTCTTCCCAAGGATCGTGTGGTGGTGAGGCCAGCCTCCTCCTACCTCCGATGCTTCCCTGAGGTCATTTTCCATCTTGTGGCCCCGGGCATTAGGTCCCTGCTTGCTGTGCAGTTCCCTGGTGAGCTCAACAAAACCACACTGCCCGTCCACGCCTGTCTCAATGGGTCCTGAATAAAGTCTGCCTTCCCACGCTGTGACAAGTGCCAGTGAACTTTCTTTCCTTAATGACAGGGAGGAGCTTGCCTGCTCATCTGATGCTCCAGGCTACTTGGGTAGCCGGAGTCCTAGGCTGGCTTCTACCAGGGTCAATCAACTTTCTGACCCCCATCTTCCTGTCCAGCCAAGAAACAGAGCAGCATAGCGCAGCCCTCCCCAGGGAGCTTGGGAGGACGCAGGGGGCTTGGGAGGATGCAGGCCAACGTGTGTGAGCAGGGGGGCTCTGGAGCCCGTGCGGTTGACACCAAGACTCCTGAGTTACAGACGCCCAGAAATGTGATGCTTCATTTCCTCTCTAACTGCCTCAGTCATTTCTAAACTTGGCAGGATCCTGGGCCCCCGGTGAGCACCTGTGCCTGGTCCTCCACCAACCCCCCAGTGTCCAGTTTCATGGGGAGAAGCAGTGGCGACCAATGCAACACACCTCTGAGCCTTGGAAGGGGCCAGTGAACTGCGCTCTAGAAGAATGGGAGTGGGCAAATGCTCAGCCCACAGTTTAGAAAGGTAACGTGGAAAGAAGAAAGCAGGTTGGCGGGCACGGGAGCAGGACCCTCAGCCCCAAGCCCCTCCTGAGGAGTGATGGGCATGGCCCGCACGGGAGGAACGTGACTCGACCCAGATGCCAGCCCGGAGCACCAGACCCGCCCAGTCCTTTCCGTCCTCTTCCTCAGGCCTCTCCCGGCCATACCTAGAGGCCGGCTTCCCACTTCAGAGGGCTCTCTACCGATGTCCACAAAAAGCATTGTGGTAGCAGCTGCTCCCTGGTCATCCCCTGTTTGTCTTCCAGGCTAGACTCCAGGGTCTAGGAGGAGAAGGGCCTGCTGCCCTCCCCAGGGTCCTCCTCTAGGACCTCAGGCCAACCCTGGGACAAAGGCTCTGCTCCCTTCTCCAGGTCCACCCATTCTGCAGCAGTTAGGCAGTCAGTGTAGGCAGAACAACGCGGGATATAAGGAGAAAATTAACTGATGGTCATCTTTCCTGAGAGGGCACAGAGCATCCACCGCCCTAAGCAAGCAGAGGTGCACATCAGCTTCACACCCCCTCGCTAACAATGCCGTCCAGACAGCAACTCCCCTCCGCTAATAAACATGCTTGTGGCCCAGGATCTAAGACTAGCTCAGACCATCAAGGGAGAACTGGATTTCTTTCCTTTAAGATCAGTTTGACATCCCCCAACGCTAATGAGAAGGGTCCAGCAAGGTGGCTTGATTGCAAACACCCTCTGCTAAGCCAGCTGCCACATTCTTTCTTTTGATGCCTGAGGAGCAAACCCAAGGCTGCACCAGAATTCCCTGTGCCTGTGTCCTAGGTACAGGGGCAGGGAAGCAGTGACCAATCGAGGAGAGGACATCATATAAAAAGGGCAAACCTCACTGCCTCATTGGCACTGTCCCTTTCCCCCGCTTTGGGGGAAGTCTGCTCTTTTCCCTGTGCTTTACTTTCTATAAAATAAAATCCATCTATTAAGCTTGCCTCGGTGTCCCTCGGTTTCATTGGACTCTGGGTTCTCCGCTGCGCCCAGCAGGGCTGTGGCTCTTGGGACTGAGGTTGGGAGATTCCAGGCCTTTACTTGAAGGCCAGGTGTGGGTTCCGGTGCTGGGTCCTCAACGTAAAGGAATAAACCTAGTGATTGGAGGCAATGTCCCTGTGTGGGCCTCAGGCCTCCATGGCCTGATCATGAACTTCCGTTCTCAGCCTCTGCTGTGCTGAACCACTGTCATTCAGCAGCCCTTTAGATGCAGGGTTTTTGAGACGAGGCTGGATTTTCTGCTCTCGCCGGCAGAATGGAATTTGGGCTGGCTGCAAAATCCAGCAGCCAAAACAGCCTGTTTCTAGTGTTTGCAGCTATTCCCAGGGAAAACTGGGGATTTGGGGTGGCTGCAGATTTCTGTAGCCCAAATAGTGTTAGCAGCTCCCCAGCTGAGGGCTGGGTATGGGGAACCATACTATTGAGACAGTTTTAGGAGAGAGAGTGAAATGGCTGGGTAGTCGGGACAAAGGGCCCCATCTAAGAGCTAGCTGGTAGAGAGGCACTGACAGGGCATATTCAGGGCCTTCATATGCAAATGATCATGAGACTCACCTGTGACCTTGAGGCGGGAAAACGAAGAAATGGGGGTGGACACAGATGGGAGCTTGGAAAGCATCGCTACCTGTTCTGCATAGATTTTAACCAAGGACTTTGGTGCTAAGTTTCAATGCCTGCTTTGCATAGGTTCCAACCAATGATGGATGCATTTCTCAATGCCTGCTTTGCGTGAATGTTAATGATGCTCACACCCCAAATCAAAACAACCCCTGGCCTGACCTCCATTAGATGGTGTCCTGCTTCCAGGTGCCCCTCCGCCTTGCGGAGTCTCTGCTCTTCTTCCTAAATAAATCCTACTGCTTTTACTCCCCCTTCAATGGTTGTCCGTGGATTTTATTCTTCAAATTCATGAGACAAGAACCCAGAAGATTGGCACCGAATTCCCAGGGTGAATTCCCACCACACCAAGAGCTGCAACACCCCGCTTTTAGCTGGGGAGCTGCTAACACTCTTTCGGCCTCAGAAACCTGCAGCCAGTCCGAATTCTCAGTTTTAGGTGGGAATAGCTGCAAACACTAGAAGCGGGCTATTTTGGCTGGGAGCAGAGAATCTCACCTCATCTCAAAACCCCCGCATGACTATTGAGCGGTGCACTGTAGCTCTTAGTGTGGAGATTCACCCCGGGAATTTGGCGTTGATCCTCTGGGCTCCTGTCTCTCAAATCTGAAGAGTAAAATCCACACACAACCACGGAAGGAGGGGTTAAAGGAGGAGGATTTATTTAAGGAAGGAGAGCAAAGACTCCACAAGGTGCCGAGGCACCTGGAAGCAGGACGCTGTCTTATGTGTGTTAGGCCAGGGTTTATGTTGGTTTGGGTGTGAGCCTTGATTAAGATTCATGCAAAGCAGGCGTTGAGGAAAGCACCAGCATCATTGGTTAAACTCTATGTAACACAGGCATTGAATCTAAGCAGAAAGACCATTGGTTAAAATCTATGCGAAACAGGTAGCAACTCTTTCCCAATTCCCATCTGTGTCCACCCCCCTTCTTAGTTTTCCTGCCTCTGGAACCAAGGAGTTGCTCCCACTGGTGAGCCTCGTGGTCGTTTGCATTTGAAGGCCCTGAGCTGGCCCTTATGGCTCTCTACCTGTTAGCTTTTAGGTGTGGTTGAACGGGGCCAGCGAGGTCCTGACTGCCCAGCCACTTTGCTCTACCCTAAACTCTCTCTTTGAGGAATCTTCCCACCTTGGCTCTCAGGACCTAGCTTCTAGACTGCCCCACAGCACAGTGAGCAGAACTGGAGACGTCGGCCTGGGGTCCTCACTCAGGTGAAGCTGCCCGTCTGTCCCCTGTCCTCCTGGGTTTCCATCCCACTCCTGGGGCCCCATCAGGAACTCCTGTCATCCCGGAAGCTCTTTTAGGGGAATCAGTATTTGTTTCCTTCCACTCCTCGCCAGTTCTTGGTTGGGACCAACGCTGCGACAAAAGGCAGACTGACGAGAGAGAAGCAAGCAGAGTGTCCTGACACGCGTAGCTCGCATCTGCAGCGCTGGCTCCCAGGGAACGAGCTGTTCCACCAGGGTGGCCTTGGATCCCAGCTCAAGTGGCATCTCCAGCAAAGCATGGCACACTTTAGAGCAGTGACAGGGACTAAGGAAAAAGGTTTTGAGTCTCGAAGCACAACAACTTTGGGGAAGGCAAATGAGTGGCAGATAAAGGGGGGCTGGAAGGGCTGAAGGGGCTCCCTCTGGTGGTCTCCAGGCAGCAAAGGCCCAAGTTGCCGCCCACAGTGCACCTTTGTCCCCTGGTGGAAGCTGGCAGAAGCAGGGCGTGGCACCTTGTGTCTTTGAGATCTGCGCTTCCTTCTGGGCAAAGGAACAGAGGGCAGAGAGGGTCCCTGCACCTGCTTCTCATCTTCAGCCCCACGGAACCTTCCTGTTTGGGATACATATTCTCGTCTCCCTTACTCCCACGGTCTTCTAGTTTGGAGATCTCCGGGCCACAAGAGGCAAAGATCTCAGCTGTGAGAATCTGCTGGGATGGAGCTGGACTTCTACTGGAGTGTTCCTGGAAAACACAGAAGCAGCACATTGTGGGGCTCCCCAGTGTTTCAGGAGCGGGTGTGAACCCCGATCACCCCATGGTCACCCAGTGTTCCAGGAGCAGGTTTTGCACCCCGATCATCCCATGGTACCCCAGTGTTTCAGGAGTGGGCATGCAGCCTGATCATATGCACAGTCCCCCAGTGTTCCAGGAGCAGGGCACATGATCACATGAACAGCACACCCCGACCACCACACAGTCCCTCAGTGTTCCTGGAGCGGGCACACCCAGATCGTGTGCACGGTGCTCCTGCGTCTCAGGAGCATGCGCGCACCCCCATCACAAGCACAGTCCCCTGTGCCAGCTGCGTCTGTCCAAGGCACTCCGCATGCAGATTTCCGGTTCTTCACCGTGAGTTGACGTTCTCAACTGCATTGGCAACGGCATCTGTGCGTCCCCCCATCCTGAGGGGAAGCTCGGAGAAATGACCTATCATTGTCCTGCTGGATGGGTCGCTGCTTGGCACTGCAGCCCCACAGCCCACCTGGAAAAGGTTTTGCCATTTGGACCCACAGAAGTCCCAGGGTGTGACTGTGTCTGGTGTCCTGGTCAAGAAGCCCATGGCCTCCGTGTGCTGGCCAGGACAGAAAATCCCTGCAGGCCTCATGGAGCAAGCCAGCCCTGTAGCCAGGAAGACCAGCCCACAGCCACCGAGGGCACTGACCCCATGACGAGGGGCCGTGTCCTGGGCAGGCTCAGTGCTGGTGGGAAGGCTGAGGGACATGGCCCCCTTGGCCTAAACCAAAGCCACGCAGAGGGCCAGTGAGTCAACTGACCGAGGACAGAGCTCTGCAGGGCACATTGGCAGCCACCTTCCTAACACCAAGGGGACCTGGGATGCTGTCAAGGCAGCAGAAGGGTGGCCACGCAGGGGACCTCAGCACACTCAGACTGGTGCTGGCGGAATCTAAATCTTCTGCAAAATGGAGTCAGCGAGACCATAACCCAGGGACATTTCCGAGAAATTGCTCTCTAGAATTAGCTGCAATATGGCACTAATAAAGGGAACAGTCTATAAAACATTATCAGTTCTAATTGATAATTGGATTTTTTGTGTTGCCATAAGTAAGGCTAAAAGCTTCAGATATTGTATTTAAATTTCTACTTAAAAAAATCTGAGGAAGCCCAGCCAGGCTTTTCCATTAGAGAAAGAGAGAAAGAGAGAGAGTGAGGGAAGGAGAGGCTGGGAGGGAGGGAGGCTGGAAGGGCCACATGGCCAACACTGAATATGAAAGGCAGGAACAAAGGCCCTCGTCATCCAGAGCACTTAAAATCTTTTCCCTTGGACTTTCTCTCCTAATCGCATCTCCAACTTCAGCCGACTCTTGCTTAGTACCCTATTACCTGAGTGCAGGACAGCGGAGTCCTCTCTGTGGCTGGCTCTGGCTGGCATCCTGGGCTAGGGAAGGATCCGCTCCATCAGAGAGCCATCGGCAGGAAGACACCGTTATGAGAGGTCTGGTGGGTTCTCTGGTAACCACAGGAGACGGAGCTGCAGCCTGAGCCCAGGGGCTTCCCAAGGGCCCTGGCTTGGGAAGAGCATGGACTTTAAGTTGTGGGAAGGGACGGGTCAGTGGCTGTCCCTGTGCGGGAGGGCCAGACAGCAGGCCACCCCTCCATGCAGCACCATTCATCCCAACATTTCAGCAAACATGCTTAGGATTTAAAGATCGTACTCGGAAAGACTAATTCCTTGGGTTAGACAGGGGCCTCTGCTTCAAACTTGTAAATATCGCAAAAATAATACCATTCCCAGAGCCTGCTGATGCTGGTAAGGCCAAACCACAGCCAGCCCTCAGGGGTGCTCAAGCCAAGGGATCCCGGTGCTCATTCTGCAGATAGAGAGGAACTCAACGAAGAGACTGTCACCCAACAGGAAGCCTCTAGGCCAACAGCAGCCTCTTCCGTCAGCCTCCACAGACTAAGCCTTCTCTGCTCCTGAGCAGTGGAACCCAGCAGGGCCCAGAGGCTGTAACCAGAGTCTGTTTATCGTCAGATGTCCTCTGGGAAGCTTACAGGGTGATGGCTCGGGACAGTGCAGGGCCTTGTGGGGCTGGTCTGATGCAGACGCTGGCTCTGCAGTGAGGAGATGCTCAGCCATGGGCATTGCTGGTCCTCAAGAGCCATGACCTCCATGTCTGGCTGGCAGGGCCACAGAGGAACCAGTGTGCAGGTCCTGTGGCTGCAGGCACCAGGGCATGGAGCCTTGGTGGTCAGCTTCCTTGTGCTGTGCTACTGCGGGTGAGGACATCAGTCCCGCAGGGCCCTATGACAGAGCACCCTGGTCCCCAAGTGAGGGGAGGCCCAGAGAGGTCCACAGGGTAGGGTTGGTGTGTGCCGGGGCTGTTTGGGAGGTGGGCATGTGTGCATGTGTTGTGGGGTGCTATGTGTGTGTGCCAGGTGTGTGTGTGTGTGTGTGTGTGTGTGTGTGTGATAGTGTTGTGTATGTGTGACAGTGTTGTGTGTGCGTGATGTGGTTGTGTGTTTAAGAGATAGTGCTGTGTGTGTTTGCACATGTGGCGGGTTGCCTGTGAACCTGCGTGTGTGCATGGTGTGGAATTTAGCACACGTGTGTGTGTGTGTGGTCTGGGAAAGTTGTGCAGGTATGTGTGTGGTGTACATGTGCATGGGGCAGAGGGAGGCACAGAGGCACAGACATCCCCTGGGGGTGGGAGACACCCACAGCCTGAGCCTGAGTTTGGTAAGTGGCTTCCTGGACTGTGATGGGGACCGCGGGCCTCCTGGGCGGGCAGAGGGCCCCTGAGGAGGGAAGTGGCCCTCTCACCTCCCTGAGAAGGCTGGAGCACCCTGGTTGCTGGCAGGCTGAGGAGCAGAGGACCTGGCTGAGGGGCTCCCTGTGGGTCCCACGCTCCTCGGAAGAGTGCACTCCTCAGATCTGCCAAATTGCTACAAATCAGCCCATAATCACTTCTGCTCCGCTCCCAATTACAGAGGAAGTGAATTCTACCTAGTGAACAATTCATCAGCTGGAAGTCCCCTGGAGGGACGTCACTGCCTCACTGCTGCTGCTCTTACTAGGGAGACCCTGGCCGTGGGCAGAGGCACCAGGTGCTCACCCCAGGGCCTTGAGGACAGTCCCTATGTCAGTGACAGCTGCCCCCCAAGGACATTGACCCGCTCCCTTTGCCATGTTGCCATTTGAATCAAAAGAGGCAAACCTGAGGCAAGGGCAGGCGACTCAAGAAACTGGGGACACCGAGTGTCCTGTGGAGTCCCTGAGTACAGAGCGGGCATCCTCTGGCCTGGCTGCTGGCCCCCCCTTGCCCCAGCACAACCATCCCTGCTCCTCCAGGCCAAGGCCCCGTGCAGAGCCGCCTCCGTCTCTCCTGGTCACCATCAGCCCATGGAGCAGTCCCCTCTGGGAGCTCCAACCTGCTCCAGTCCCCATGGCTGCCCTTCTAGAGCACCCAGCCTGGGGGCTGGCATGAGAGAAACTTCCTGCCTGCCCGCGCCTGCGGCCGGAGCCTGAGAAGGAGGCTGGATTCCAGCCTCACCTCTGTACCATCTCCTATTGACATTTCCTGGTTTGCAGAGGCCTGGCTCCCACCTGCTCCTCTGCTGGTCTCTGTTTCTGTGTCTGTGTTTCCCTTTGTCACAGGGCTCAAGCCACTCAGAGCTCGCTGGGCCTTGGTTTCCTTGTGCATGAGGAGGGCAAGCGGCTGCTCTGGAGAGTCACTGTAAAGACACAGGGCCATGTGGCCGTGCCCTGGGGTCCACTCTCCCATCTCCAGGTAGCTGCCCTCTCACCCTGCAGGAGGATGTCTGCAGCTCCTCCACCTCCTGTGTCACTGTCCACGCTGCAAGGGACTCGCCTCCTACTGCACCTACTGCCTGGCTCCTGCTCCACCTTCAGCACCGGGTCCTCCGACTGCCCCAGCTCTGCACCCACGGCTCTCTGCGTTCTAGCACCCCGTGCTCCAGTAGCCAGTAACCTCATCCTGCTTCTGGCAGGTTCCTGAGGCCCATTCCTCCCCAGAGCCCATGCAGGCAGAGGCTGCCTCCACGCCTCCACGCACCTGCTATGACCATGGGCTGCCTCTCCCCTGGTGGGTCATCTACCCCTTTGCTGGCTTCTTCCTCTATGGTAATGACAAACTCCAGTCACCTCGTACAGGAGCTGCCAGGGCTTGGGACCTCCTTTGACTCCTCACAAGCCTCAGGACCTAAGGGAACTGAGCTTCAGGTCCTGCTCTCCCTGAGGTTGGGAGGCTCACCTGAGAGTTGTCAGACCCTGCCCACTGGAGAGAGGAGCTCCATCGCAGCCCTCCGCTCTCCTGCTCATGTCACACCAGCAGGAGAGGAGCAGGGAGGGACAGCACTCCTGATGGGTGCTGGAGCAGTCAGCTCTGGTGAGCTGACTCCCTCATTCTGTTCACTGCAAAACTCTCCTTACAAGTGAAGAGCAGAGGGGAACTCGTCAGGAGGCTGTCACCTGCAGCCGTGTCCCCAGGTTGCCTGGGAGTGCTCCTTGCAAACAGCCAGCACACCCCACGCAGGCCCCAGGAAGAGTCAGGAACTGCTTTGCCATGTTCCGCATCTTCTACTCAGAGTCGCTGTCAGGCAGGTGTCGAGGGAGACAGGTATTTGCATACGGTGCCAAGCTGAAGTTTCCATAGCAACGAGCTTCCTCCTTCCTCTGTAGAACCCAAATGGGCTTCATCCTCACTTCCAGGTTCCACCCAGAATGCTGTGGCAGAGATGCAGAGCAGAACTGGCACCAGGACCTGCAGCTACTGCCACCCCCGTGCCACTTGCATCTGCAAACAGATGGGCAGAGTGGGGCGCTGACCAGCAAGGACAATCCCAGTGACGATGACAAGTGCTCCGTCGTAGTCATGGTAGTGGAGGAGGAGGCAGAAAAGGGAGCAGTGGAGGAGGAGA
>PVKS010015119.1:0-46719 GCA_004027875.1 Aplodontia rufa | reverse complement strand
AGGGGCTAAGTAGTGGGCCCTGGCAAACAGCTATGATTATGGCAGCCCAGGGCTGTGCAGAAACCCAGCCTCAGCAAGACCAAGCAGTGGCTGAGGACACAGGACCTTGTAAAATATCCGCAAGGAAGCTCAACCCAGACACTGGTGAGGTAAGTGTGCTTAGTGAGGATAAAGAGACACATAGTACTTTTTAAACTGAGTTCCAGCTCATTCCTCTCTGCTTTCTACTGTTGGGAAATGCTCGCCCAAATTAAAAAATAAAATCTTTTTAAAATGTCATCAATTACTCAGTTAAAACACTGTCCTCCTGAATGCAGCCTGGGGAAGAGCTGATAAAGTTTTGCCCTGGAGGGTTAAACCGGCAAGGAGCGCTGAAGAGAACTGGAACTTTAGGGCTTTGCTGGGAGTCCTAGTGAGGCAGGTTAGGAGAGACAGTGAAATGGCTAGGTAGTCAGGACCACGGGCCCCATTCAACCACAACTAGCAGCTGGCCAGTTGAAAGCCGCTGACAGCTATGCTCAGGGCCTTCATATGCAAATGGCCATGAGGCTCACCAGTGGGAGCAACTCCTTTCAGGGGTGGCCACTCATGAGCACTTAGAATTGCTACCAGGGAGCCCTCCGCCTTGCCAGTCTCTGCTTTCCTTCCTTATAAGTCCTACTCCTTTAACTCCTCCTTCCATGGTTGTCCGTGGATTTTATTCTTCAAATTCATGAAACAAGAACATAGATGATTGGTGCTGAATTCCCAATTTCCACACCAAGAGCTGCAACACCCAGCTTTTAGCTGGGGACCTGATAAATATTTGGGCTGCCCAAATTCCCAGTTTTAACTGGAACAGCTGCAGGCACTGGAAGCGGGCTATTCTGGCTGCTGGAATCTGTAGTCCGCCCAGCCCAGAGGCCTTTGCCAGGGGAAGGAGAGAACCCGGCCTCGTCTCAAAACCCGCTCACTAGGAAAGGGAAATGGATTTGGGACCCTGTTTCCCGCACACTGGGAAGCGGAGAGTCAGAGTGCGTAGGGGACTCCCGAGAAGAAAGCAGGGACACATGGGGACCCTCGGGCCACCACTGCCACACTCAGAACGCCACCCGAGTCCAGATTCCCTTACACCGTCCCTTGCTCACCCGCACACTCTAGAGCCTCAGGCCGCTGGAGCTGCGCAGGGATGACCCAGGGAGGTCGCCCTCAGTGAGGGGACAGGGACCCAGGGACCCGCAGGCGCCCCGCCCACCCGCGGGGCAGGGGCCAGGGAACAAGGCGACAGTGCCAGCGGGGTCCCGGCCGCCTGCTCCCCACCGCAGATGCTCGCGGGTCCCGCCAGCCCCCGCCGCACTCTCACCGTTTTTGGCGTCTTCCCGAGAACTCCTCGAATCCCAGCTCGCGCAGGACACACGCGGCTCGGAGCGAGGAGCGGCCACAGGAAGCAGAGTTGGGCAAGTCGCTGGGCCACAGGGAAAAGCCCGGGGTATGGCGGAAGCCCGCCCTGCACCTCCGTCTGCGCGCCTGGTTGGACAGGTCGGGTGCCAGGGCACCGCCCCGCGTCTGGAGCGACGGCTGATGTCAGCCAATGCCCGGCTGAGGGTCGCCAGACTGACAGGTTCTTGAACCCATCCCTTTCAGGCTCAGCCCTGTGACTACTGAGAGGGTGTTCAGCTTGGTCAGTGCAGAGGCTGAGGCCCAGGCGGGAGGAGCCCCATTTTGGTGGGTGGCTCTGTAGGTGTGCGGGCTGAGGCTCAGGAGGGAGGAGCCTCAGCGGAGGTCAGTGCAGAGGCCGAGGCTTAGGGGGAGGAGCAGGCTTCCAGCTCCTGCTGATGTAAAACTGAGAGATGCGATTGCGGTAATAGTCATTTTTTATTCCGAGGCAAGACTGGTCCCTAGCCAGCCCCATCGGCCCCCAAATATTGCCATAGGCCTTTTTTATATGCAGGCCTTTTTTACATCAGTGGGTGCCTACCTACAAGCAGGTGTTTATGACCTTGCATACACAGATGACTCAGCCTGTTTATGACCTTGAATACACACTACAACCAGCCCACCAAAAAGGCTCAGAGATGGAGCCTAATTTTAGCCATATTGGGCCTTCCCAACAATGCACCCTTTTAGGAGTCTACAAGAACACCACAGACCGCAATGATGCAGTTTGGGGGAGGTCGGATTCATGTCCCCCAAGATGAAGAATGAAACCGAAGGACACCCAGGCAAGCAGAATAGACGGACTTAAAAAAAAAAAAAACAAAGCAAAGCATAGGGAAAATAGCAGGCTTCCCCCAGAGTGGGAGAAGAGACAGAGCCGAAGAGGCAGCTAGGTTTTCCCTTTTTATAGGATGTTCACCCTTCGATTGGTCATCCTCTTCCTTCCCCCAAACCTAGGACCTGGGGGTGGAAATTCTGGCTGGGTTCAATCTTGAGTTTGTACCTCTGGCATCAATAGAAAGAATATGGTGCCTGCCTTAGCAGAAGGGACTGTCTGCATCTGGACCCACCTTGCCAGACCCTTCTCACTAGCACTAGAGATGTCAAATTGATCTTAAAGGAAAAAGAACTGGTTTTCCCTTCATTGACTCAAACATTCTAACTACTCTGCCTAACTTTTCCCCTTCTGACCTCTAATTGAGGAAACTTCACTGTTTAAAAGACGGAAAATTGGGCGATGGCTTTTCTTTGGCAACTTCAGGCTGAGAAGGGGTGAAAAGGGGCAAGCAGTTTGCATTTCTTCTAAGAATGTTCAGGTCAATTAAGGGGTCTATGATAAAGGCCGACTGGAGTGCAGGTGGGTGGCTCCATCTTCATCACAATCGAGAGTTCAACAGATTTTAACTTGGAATCAGTCAACTGAACTAAGATATTGAAAAGTCAATGTCAGAATGAAAATTAACATTGAGTCTAAGAGAGGGAGAACCAGGTCTCTTATTTGGCTCCTCAAAGACAAACAGGTATTATGATTGAGAGTCTAGGGCTGTACAGAAAAAGCCATCTAATATAGGAAACTAACAAGCAGTAGCTAGGATCTCAAATGAGAGAGTATAAGATTAGGCATCACGGAGTGGAGGGGATGTCTGCTTCGTTAATTACCTTAAGGCCTTGGAGTAGGTATCATTCCCCATTTGGTTTTTGGACTCCTAAAATAGGCATGTTATTGCCTGTGGCTAGAAAGACAGATGGGTCCTTTAGGGCTATTTTAACTGAACTGCACTTTTTGCTTGCCCAAATCTTCTTTAGCGGCCCATACTTCATGGTTTATATCACATTTTAATAGATGTACGCATAGTGGTAGCAGGATCCTTAGATTTATCATGATGGAATGAATCCTGAATCCTTCTAACTAAATCTCCCTAATAAGGGGTAGGACACTCCAGGACTATCAAGAATGCATGAGAAAAGGTCATCCTGTCCCATTTACATCTTAGTGGGAGAGTCAAGTTTCTAGTTACAGGCCCTCCAGACACTCCTTGCACCCTCACAGTATTAGAGGTGGGGATCCAGGGTAAGAGGCAAGTATGGAAAGGCTAGTGCCAGTGTCCAAGAGGAAACTGATCTTTTGGTTCCCGAAGGAGAAGCATAACTGGGGCTCATGGATGGGGATAGGAGTCACAGGAGCCATTAAAGTGGACCTTGGCCCTGTCAGGCCTGTGTTGTGGGAACCTCTGGACCTGAGGGCCTGCGCCCCTGGGACATTTTTTCTCCAGTGATTGCCTTGACAGATAGCATAGGGCCTTGGTGGTGGTTGCTTGGCCTGTGGGCATTCCTGCAGGTAATATCCCCCTTTTTCACAATGGACATAATTCCTTTTCGTGGCTTGGGATCCATTTCTCTCCTTTATTATCACAGAAGCTTACTCCTTTCAGGGCCATACCTAGTGCCTCAGCTTTTTCCAGTCTCTATGTTCCCTTTCTGTCCTCTCCTCCTGATCGTTGATATAAAAGAGGGAGGTTGCAAGCTGGGGGATGTTTTCTAAAGACTGATCAGAGCTGTATGTCAATTTTGTAACTTTCTCTGAATGCCCGGGGCCATCTGAGTGACAAATTTGTCCTTTAAAATTATGTGACCCTCTATGGACTCCTTAAGGTCCACAATAATGTATTTTCTCAATGCCTCCCTGAGTTTCTCCTGAAAGATGGTAGCGTTTCCCTGAGTCTATGTAAATATTAGTTAACACAAAACCTTATATCTCAAACACGAATCAAACAAAAGCTAAGAGGGCTCCTTTTTGTGGAAAGGGTAGCAAAATGTTTTTATGTTCCATATTGCTACCCTTTAAACTAATTAGGCCCTCCTTATTGCTTTCCAAAAATACAATTAAATTTTTATCCCATTGTAAAGAGTCAGGTTATTCTTATCCAACTACAAAATAGTAAATAACACAAATAATCGCTAATTAAATTCTCATTTCCATATAAACCTAAAGGAGACCATTGTTACAAACCACTTTAGTTTAGAAACACCAACTTGGTAAAATGCTCTCCTAAGTTTTACACCCTAAAAGATTTATGTGCTTGGAGGATATGAATAAATCTAATAGACAATAAAAGACAGACTGGATTACACAGATGTCCTTATATTAACTAAGTTTAAACTTTGAAGAAAAATTTAGAACCCATAGTGTATAATAACAAGAATCACAGGTATGCATAGGCTGTAAATTTTCTAAGTTTAGGAAAGTGCTGTGGTCAGAGATAGACTTATTATCTGGTGTATGGCAATGAAATGTTTATATAGTTAAAGGAAACAGATATAACCCAGGTTTTGAAATGGCAGTATGGCCCATTCATATCAAATACAATATATAAAACAGAACATACTGATTACCTTGTCTGTAACTCTACATAAATTTTATTGTATAAATTTACAGAACAACTAAACAAGGCTCAGATAAACATCTAGTTCTTAAATATAGTTCTAATCACGTATATTAAGGTGTCAGCTATATTTCAATAACCTAAAAGCAATTGCTCATTTAATGTTATGAAGTAATCATTTAAAAAGCTTTAAAACAGGTACAAACTATAATTCCATTAAGATCTAGTTTTCGTAAGTAATAAAACCTAACGCCAGGAACTGTCTTGATAAGAACAGATCAATGATTTAAGAAACCCTTGATACTTCAACACATAGAATTAGATTCTGGTTCAAAATGGTAAGTTAATATTTGAACTTAAGGGAAACCTTAAATAACTTTAACTAATTGTGCCAATTATACTTAACTTATTCCCATGTAGACATTGGTAAAGATTTACCCTATACAAACCTTCTGCAACTTACTTAGACAGTCTGTAACTGGTTTCCTCATCCAGAAACATTTCATTCATTCTAATTTCCATACAAAAATATATGTCCATACTTATAATTTTCATATATAAACTTACAGTTTGAAACAATCCTTATAAAATTTCTGAATCTTTTTAATTACTGTTCTTAATAAGATCAAATACTTTCTGCTATTTACATTACTTCAATTGATACACAGCCAAAACCTTTTGTACTCTTTGCCTACAGAATTATACCTGTTAGAATTTTAACTATTTATTAAGAAGGTGAATTATTGCACAATGATAAATTCATATAAAGTACCAATACAATATGCATTTGTTCTTAAACCAGAATTACCCCCACATCACCCACATCCCAGTCTCTTCATTCTTATATGTTTCGGCACTACAAGAGATATAAATGCTTAGATGGAATATTACAGAATTAAATGATTGCATATTATTTGGACTCTCAGAGGGGTAAAGAGTATGCTAGATTGTTGATTGTCTCCATAGATCACTCCCTCTCCCCTTTCTCCTACCAATCCTCACCCCTCTCCTCCCATCCACATACCTATGGTCTCCCTAAATTATGTGTTTCTACTCCTTTGCTAAGTCTAATGCATGAGTTTGACTACCTTTCACCCAAGCCTGGGTTTTTTTCTGCCCTCCACAAATGAGGGAAAATATTCGACCCATGACTCTCTGGGTTTGGCTAACTTCACTCAGCATGATTTCTTCCATTGCCATCCATTTACCTTCAGAAGTCACAGTATTATTGTTTCTAATAGCTGAGTAGAACTCCATTGTATATATACATACCACAGTTTTTTAATCCATTTATCCAGTGAAAGGCATCTGTGTTGGTTCCATAATTTACTATTGCAAATTGAGCTGCTATTCATGAACATTGATTTTGCTGTGTTGCTGTGATGCACTGATTCTTCTGGGATAATACTCAAAAGAGGATAGCTGGATTATGTGGTAATCCATCCTTAAATTTTGAGGAGTCTCCACATTGATTTCCAGAGTGGCTGTACCAGTCTGCAATTCCACCAACAGTGTGCTAGTGTTCCCATCTCCCCACAACCTCTCCAGCATCTATTATTGTTTATATTCTTCATCTTTGCCAATCTAACTGGAACAAGGTGAGATATTAGTGTAGTTTTGATTTGTATTTCTCTGATTACTAGTGATTTAGAATACTTTCACATGTATTAATCACCCTGCTCCATTTCCTCTGTAGAGAAATTTGCATTTAGTTCTTTGGCCCATTTATTGATTGGATAGTTTGTGTTTTTTGTATTAAGTTTTTAAATTCTTTTTAAACTTTGGATAGTAGTCTTCTAACAGAGGAATCACAGGCCAAGATTATCTCCCATCCTGTAGCTTGTCTCTTGACAATTCTGATCAATTCCTTGGCTGTGCAGAAGCATTTTAGTTTAATGGCATCCTACTCATTGACTTTCTAATTTACTTCTTTCATGTTGGGAGTCTTGTTGAGAAAGTTTTTGCCTACTCACAAGTGCTTGAGTGTTGGTCCTATTTTTCTTATAGCAGTTGTATGGTAGCTGGTTTAATTCCTAGTTCCTTGATCCATTTGGGTTTGATTTTTGTACAACATGAGAGATAAGGATCTAATTTCAGCTTCCAGATGTTTAAAGATTTGTGGATTTGTCTCAGAGCCTTTTATTCTATTCCATTGGTCTTCATTCCTACTTTGAAACCAGTATCATCCTGTTTTGTTATAACAGCTCTATAGTATAGTTTTAGATCTAGTATTGCAAATCCACCCATTTCATCTTTCTTGCTTAGTAATGTTCTGGCTATTCTGGATTTCTTGTTCCAAATGAATTTGAGAATTGCTTTTTCTTTATCTGTAAAGAATGATGCTGGTATCTTCATGGGGATTGCATTGAATCTGTATAACACTTTTGGCAGAATGACCATTTTAATCATATTAATTCTGCCTAACCAAGAACATCGTTCCATCTTCTCAGATCCTCTTCAGTTCCTTTCTTCAGTGTTCAATAATTTTAATTGTAGAGGTCTTTTACTTTCCTTGTTAGAATAATTCCCAATTATTTTATTCTCTTTGAGGATATTGTGAATGGGATCAATTTCCTGATTTCTTCTGCCCTATTATTGTTAGTGTATAGGAAAGCTATTGATTTGCAGATGTTGATCTTGTAGCTTGTCACTTTGCTAAATCAGTTTATAAGCTCATGCTGTTCTCTGGTGGAGATTTTTGGATCTTTCAGATATAGGATCATATCATCAGCAAAAAGAGATAATTTGATTTCTTCTCTTCCTATTCCTTCCCTTTGGTTTCCTTCTTTTGCCTGATCTGGCTGGGATCTCCAGAACTATATTGAGTAAAAGTCTTGAAAGTGGACAGCCTTGTGTTCCCAACTGTAGTGGAAATGCTTTCAGCTTTTTGCCATTGAGTATTCTACAGGCTGAGGGTTTGTCATTATGGCCTTTACATCCCTATCTTCTCAATGGTTTTGAGCATAAATTGCTGAATTTTGTTGAAGGCCTTTTCTGCATCAATTGAGATGATCATATGGTTTTTGTCCTTAATTCTGTGTAAGTGATGAATCACATTTATTTATTTGCATATGTTGAACCAGACTTGCATACCTGGAATGAAGCCCACTTGATTGTGGTGGATTATCTTCTTGATATGTTTTTGAATATGGTTTCCTAGAACCTTATTAAGGATTTTTGCATCAGTGTTCTTCATAGATATTGTTCTTTAGTTTTCTTTATTTGATGTGTCTTGGTTGGGTTTTGACATCAGAGTTATGGCTGCCTCATAAAAAGTTTTGAAGAGTTCCTTCCTTTACAATCTTGGAATACCTTAATAAGGAGAGGTGCTAACTCCTTGTAGGTGTGGTAAAACTCAGCAGGGAATCCATCTGGTCCTGGACCTTTGACCTTTGGAAGGCCTTTAATTGCATTATGGATTTCAGTGCCCATTATTGGGCTGTTTAGGATCATCCTGTGTCAATTTGGGGATGTTATATATGTCTAGAAATTTGTCCATGTCTTCCAGATTATCAAATTTAGAGGAGTATAGTTTTTCAAAATATGTTCTCATAATCTGTATTATTTCTGTGGGGTTTATGGTGATCACTCCCTTTTCATTGGTGACTTTGTTGATTTGCTTCATTTCATTCCCTCTTTTAATCAGATTGGCTAGGATTCTGCTGGGGTTTTTTTGAGAACCAGCTCTTTGTTATGATGATACTTTTTATTTTTTTTCTCTAATTTCATTGATTTCAGCTGATTTTGATTATCTCCTGTATTCTGCTGACTTTGAGATTAGATTGAGCTTCTTTTTGTACGGATTTGAGATGGAGCACATCATTATTCATTGGGGATCTCTCCTGAGTTTAATGTAGGCACTCACTCTGTTTGGAGCAGTGAATCATTGGTTATGGCGCATGCACAGGAAGTGCAAAGACATGAGTTCAAAAACCAGCACCATGCACACAACTAAGTGTTGGAGAAAAAAAGGCTAGATGAAAATATATATATAAACATTGATTCTATCTCCCCTTCTCACTATCCCTATCTCTTTAAGAAAAAAAAATGCTTTCATGTCATGCTGTCCCAGAGGTTTTGATATGTTGTGTTTTCATTCTCATTCTCTTCCAAGAATTTCTTGATTTCAGCTCTCATGTGTTCTTGGATCCATTCTTCATTTAATAGGGTATCATTCAATCTCTATGTATATTTGTGTATTCTATTATCCTTTTTGCAGTTAAGTGCTGAAGTCATGGGGTCATGGTCTGTTTGGACACATGGAAAAATATCTACTTTTTTATATTTCCTCAAAGGTCCTTTGTGAATCGAATATGATATATTTTGGAGAAGAATCCATGTGCTGCTTTGAAGAAGGTATATGCAGTCAATTTGGAGGGGAGTATTCCATAGAGGTCTGTTAAGTCCATTTGATTTATTGACTTATGGAGTTGTTTAGGATGGAGATATCTCTCTCTCTCTCTCTCTCTCTCTCTCTGCCAGTCTGTCTATTGGTGATAGAAGAATATTAAAATCTCCCTGTATTATCAGGTTGAGGTCAACAAGTGGTTTTATGTCATGAGTAATTTTTCCATACATTTTGGAGTGTTGATGTTTGGAGAGTATATGTTTACTAGGTTATATCTTGCTGTTGTATTGTTCCCTTTACTAAGATGTAGTGGCTTTCTTTATCTCTTCGAATTAGTTTATGTTTGAAATCTCTTTGTCAGATATGTTTGTAATACCACTTGCTTTGTGTACACTACACCTGGTAGATGTTTTCTATCTTTTTACCCTCAATCTGTGGATATCAATGGCTGTAAGGTAGGTCCTTGTAGGCAGCATATTGTTGGGTTTAGTTTTTTTATCCAATCTGCTAATCTGCATCATTTTACTGGTGCATTGAGACCAATCACAGTCATTGTTAAGATAGTTATGTGTTGTTGTTCATAGTCATTATGTTTTATTAGTAAGTTTTGTGCTGTCTTTATTGATAGCATGTATCTTTATTGAATATCCTCTGTGGGTTTAGAGGATTGCTTGGTCTTCTGGGTGGAGCTTATCTTTGAGGACTCTTTGTAATGCTTGTTTTCTGTTCATGAATGCTACAAGTTTGAACTTTTCATGAAAATTCTTATTTCACCATCAAATTTGAAGCTGAGTTTTGCTGGGGATTGAAAGACCTCCTTCCATGATCTTCTTGCTTTTAGAGTCTGAGCTGAAAATCAGAGGTGATCCTCATGGTTTACGTCTGAATGTAATTTGTCAATTGTCTATGCAGTTTTTAATTTCCTTCCTTGATTTTCCCATTGTACATTTTGAATATAATGGGTCTCAGTGAGCTTCTTGTTTGATTTGGCATATAGGGTGTCCTATAAGCTTTCTGGATGAGCATATCTGACTCTATTTTTGTATGGGATATTTTTTTCTTTAACTATTTCATTGAAAATGTTTTTATACCATTCATTTGCATTTTAATTTCTTCCTGTATCCCAATTACTCTTATATTGTTTCTTCTAATTTCATCCCAGACATTTTGAAAATTCTACTAGTATTTTGCAAGTTTTTTTTTCTTTTTTGTCATCCATGTGCTCAAGCTTACTTAGCCTATACTGTCGTCAGAAGTTTTTTCTTCAAGAGCTGAGGCTCTATTTTCTTTAGAAGTTAGTCTATTATTAACTTCTTCTATATTTCCTCTGATGTGATTGACTGCAGATTTTAGCTGTTACTTCCTTTTTCAGTATGCCTATTTCTTTGATAAAAAAAAAACGTTTTACTTCAGCACTGAGTTTATGTATTGCTTAGCTAATACTGCATAACAAATCACCCCAGAAGTTCTTATCTCAGGCATGAGCAGGTCAGATTTCCATGTGGGCTCAGCTGGGCTCCTACAGGCATGCATACTGCTGCTTGACCACACAGCTCTGTTTCTGGGGTGAGCTGGATGTCACCTGGGGCACCTACTCTTTCCTTCCTGGGTCTTATTTTCCCCCAGCAGGCTGATGTGGGGTTGTTCTCATAGAGATTTCAGAGTCCGGAAAGAAAATGCAGCAGCATCAACTGCTTTTTTAGTCCAGGCCTAAAACTAGATGACTGTAATATTCACTACATTCTATTGGACAGTGCAAAGAAGGACAGCTATATCAAAGGACAGCTATATCAATGGTTTGGAAACAGATCCTGCCTCTAGATAGGAAGTGCTATAAAAGCACATTGCCAAGGTCATGGATAGAGGGAGGGATGAAGAATTACTGCTGCTTAGTCAAGGTCGTGCATGCCTGAAGTCCCAGCTACTTGGAAGACTGAGGTGGGAAAATCATGAATTCAAGGCCTGCCCACAGCAGCACAGCAAGCCAGTTTATAAAAGGAGAGAGTTGCTGCTGCTTTTGCAATCTGCTGAGTTTGCAACCTGCTATTGTGATCAGGTCATACCATTCTCACCTGTGAACCATACCATCACCACCCTTACCTGGTGAACAGGTCATGTGATCTTTTCCCTCGTGACCAGGTCATGATGACATTTCCCATGTGACCAAGTCATTGATGACCCTTCCCATGTGACCAAGTCATGATGACCCTTTCCTTGGGAATAGGTCACTAACCAACCTTTCCTTGTGACCAGGCCATCATAGCCATACCCAGGTCATCACCACCCTCCCATTGTCACCTTATTGGCCACCATTCTCTTGTGAGCTAGTCAACACCACCATGCCATATGACCAAGTCAGGAGAACCCTCCTCCTGTGATCAGTCCATCACCACCATTCCTGTGTGACCAGATCATCAGCCCCCCGCTCCACTGATGATGAGGCCATCACTGCCCTCCCTTTGCTTTCAGGGGATGATGACTCTCATTGTGAAAATTTGATGAGGATTATACAAAGAATAATAAACCAACTAAGGGGGCAATGAGAAACTGAAGCAAAATAAAGGATCCAAATGCCTTGAAAACTCAGACTTTGTAAGAATGGCACTGTCCTTGGAGGTGGTCCACCACCGTACTATGTGTCCTTGTCTCACCCTCTCTGATAAACTCTTTGCTACTCTGACTTTCTGGAAGTGTTTCCTACAGAATCCCAAGGACCGTGGCTGCAGACCCCTGCAGTTGCCTTGGTTCATGGGTCTTTTCTGCAGGACCTGCACCGCACCCTCCTAAATCCATACTAATCATACTTGTACAGCCAGGATGACTTTCTTAGCTTCCGCATATGAGAAAGGACAGGCAGCACTCTTGGCTTATTTCACTTCACACAACACTGCAGTACCACTCACTTTTATGACTGAATGATTCTTCTTTTCTTTACCCATTCATCTCTTGGTGGGAACCCTAAAGGTGTAGAGGCAGCGGGAATTGTGAAGGTCCTCTCTGCTACCACTGTGGGCATGCCCCAGCTGGCATGACTGGGGACTGGAAGATGGACAGGTCTTTCCTTTTCAAATATCCCAGCTATATACCTCCTGCCAGAGACCAAGCTGAAGCCACAGCCAGGCAAACTTCCTCTGAGTCCTCCTTTGCTGCATGCACCCAGGAACAATGACAGACAGGATATTTCTCCCCACAACTTTCAACCAAAGTGCCCATGAGATCAAGATAGAGAAGGATGTGGCTGGAGCTATGCAAATTTCCTCTCCACGCCTCCTTATGCTGTGTATTCCAGGGGTGGAGAGCCAGTTCATTGCTCAAGTCACCCTCAGTGCAGCCCTGTGGCTGGAGTAGCACTGGAATCATGAAGTCCTTTCCCCACCCTGGTAGTGACAGGTATCTTTGTGTGATCCTGGGAAAAGAGTGGCAGTGATCAAGAGGGTGTCTTCTGCAGTCCTGGCACTTATGCGAATCTACACATGGGTGGCCATGCCCCTATTCTCCAAGGGCAAGCTCCCTGGTCCCTCAGTCCTAGAGAGTGGCACCCTTCCTTTTCCCTTGTGTCACAACACCTATCTCCTACAGAGCAGGACACCCAGCCAGTATGACTCACTCAATCTCGTTGGCCAAATTTAGTTCTTGAGGAAGCCACCCACTGCACCAGTCCCCTGGGGTTTCTCTGTGGTCCCACAGATGGGAACATGCATGGATTATGAGCCCAGAGTGGTTCAAATTCAGACAACAGCTTCCTTCTCAAGGTGGCTCCTGGTTGTAGCACCCTGGGGATTCATCGGAAAGTATGAAATCCTTTTACAAAATAAGGCAATTGTTCCGATTGCAGGTTACTTAAAAATAGTTAGATTATAAACCTTTGGGAATAGTGAAATATTCCAAAAGGTAGGACTGCCAGTGTTCACACTGAAAATTTTCTGGGACTCTGCCTTTTGTGTTTATACCTCCAAAAGGCAGACTTTCCCTTCTTCATGTGCATCCTGGTTGGCAAATGCTGGGACATTTTATCTCTCTGACTATGCTGTTGTCTCTGACTCTTAAAATATTCTAATTTCTCTCATGCTGATTTCTCTGTTCTCCCATCTCCCATGGTCACTCACCTCAATGTGCAACTTCACACCTTCTCTTATGACTCTTCTCTGTGGAGAAGAAGGTGAGTGTTGGGTACATCTATGTAGTCATCTTGAAGTCCCCAAATCAGCTGAGATAATTGTTTTTAACTATGATCCCCCTCATGAGAATACCTTAAAATAACCTACACTAAAAAACATGAAGCTCATGCAACTGCCTTCAATGCAGAAGGGTTTATAATGGTCACAGTTTTCATGTCTATGACATCTATGCACTGGTAGAACTCACTTTCAACTTTAAGTGCAGGAAATTAATATGAAAGAGTTAATAGAGAACAGTTTTTGATTATCAGCTAAGTGAGAAAACACAAGGAAGAAGGAAATATACTTTATAACAAAACCTTACTAATTTGCATAAAAATACTAACCGACACCAGTAATACATAGTGATTATGAGCAAAGATAACTGAACAAGAAAAAGAGATCAGAAGGACACATTGCATGTTATTAATGGGGCCTCAAGTATCTGAGCAGTGAAACAACTTGTCCCACTAACATAACAAGTCAGCAGTGGAGGTGAGAACTGAAAACCAGCTCTTGACTCCTAGAACCCATATTTAACCCCAAAATGATGAACCCTGAGGCACTCTGCCCCTGCCTGCCAGGACACTCCATCACTCCTGAGATTCATGAAGACTACTCTTCTTGGACTTGAGACTCTGGTGACCTGGGTTGGGGCTTCACAGGCAGAACAGGTCCTAGCTTCAGGGGAGAAGCATCTGTGAGTTCACTGGAATCCAAATCACAGGTCTCCCTCCCAGTGCCTGCCCAGCAATTGGAGTCCTAGTGCCTTAGTGGCCACCAAAGAGCTGACCAGGGACCCATGGCTGTGGGTTCCCCAGAGCTGGTCACCAGGTACAGTACTCCTCTCTGCTTACACCAGTGCCTGCCCATCCCTCACCACTCATTCTTACTGAACTCTCCATGGAATAGAACCAGACTCCAAATTTCTACTCAGGCTGAAGGATATAAATATTGACATCCACCAGGATCACTTACATCTCTTGAAGAACTTCAGTATTCTGGGGGAAGAGGTATAAACAGGATGTTGATTTGGCCTGTGAAGGGGAAGCTGATGAGGCTTTATGGGGGAGGAAGGAATCAGAGGCCCAGACTCTGGGACTTTTCACTGAAGGGGCTCCTCCTCCTCTCCAATCCCAATCAGGCCCCAATCTATTGGGTTCAAGCAGCCCCTCTTTCAGGAAAGTGTCTGATTCCAGTGTCCTCCCCAAACCTACAGTGGGTCAGATCTCCCTTTTCTCTGCATATCAAACTATTCTAATAAATCCAGAGATCTGGGAGAATAGCCATGGAGTATGCTGTTAAGAGACTCTTTCACTTCACATCTCTACCCATTCCAAGAAATTCAGGCCACAGCTGCTCACCTTACTGTGCTTCTGGGTGTGGATCAGGATCCCTTGAAAGGCAGACAGCTAGTGTGCATTAGAAAGGTCCTACAGCCCCCATCCTCTGTCACCCCATCTCCTGTCACAGCTGCCAGGGCCAAGAAAATAGGCTTGAATATGGGTCAGACTGGGCTCCAGAGAAGACAGACATGGGGCTGAGGCTCAGAGACCATCTGTGTCAACCTTCTCTGATGACAGAAATGAAGTCTCCGATAGAAAGGGACAGTTTAGCTACTTGGGTGCTCCCTCACCTCAGAGGGACCAATATCACTGCCCTCTATGGGCACCACCTGAGAAAGAATGAAACCAGCTTGGCTCAAACCTTAGCAAGTTTGCATGCTAGCAGCTCTGCAAACCCACCACTTGGTAAAGAGGGAAGAAGGCTCACCTCTCATAGGTGAGATGGGCATGGTGCCCAGGAACACAGGGAAGCTGACAGGCTTTCATGAGAGGAGGTTTGCCAAGTCGTGAGACTCTTTCCAACCAAGCCTCAGGAAACTGGTCCCTGTGTGCCCTGCCCCAGGCTCACTCACATCCACTCCACCGCTCCTCACAGCGGCCAGTACCATATCAGTGAGGAATGTGCCCAGAAAGAGACTGGAACCTGTAACACTCAGGTGGAAGTGGTGCACAGCACATGTTATCAGGTGCCCACCCAAGACTGGCCCTTAACATCTCCTCACCCTCAGTCTCCTGGGCTTCCCTATACTCTGGTCTCCCACTCAGAGAAGCCTAAGATCTTTAGATGTTTCTCCCAAATATCTGCTCTCACCCCAGCTAATCTCAATAACATCAAACTCTCCCTAGTTACCTCCATGGTGGAGTTTTAACAAGTCATGGAATTACCTGGCCCCCAGGCCCACCTTGCCCCCAAATTCAATCAAAGTTTACCCCTTCTAGCCCTTTGCTCTTTTTTTCCTAATGATGGATTTTCAGGAAATTTGACAAGAGGGAAGGGCTACAGGAGTAGAGACCTCAGTTCTCTTGATTTAGGGGCCTCCAGCATCAAGGGAGGCCCCATCCTCTGACACAGGGAGCCCCATCCTCTCCACCTGTGGTTTAGTGGCTGTTGCTGCTATCTCCTTTGTGACCAATTTGGAGGTCCCCACCTGGCAGGATTGGAGACAAGGCTGGTGAGACCTCTCTGTTCTCACCCAGTTACACACATGCTTCCTGACCTCTGACCTCACATTTGCCTGAGTCAGCTGGCATGATGCTGCAAGATGTCCAGTGCTGTGACTCTAGATTCAGAACCAGCTATAATGTTCCCTTGATGTGCCTCCTTGGGCATGTGGCCACCTCGTCCCCTTCCCCACAGGGACAGACAATGGGAACCACACCTAACTCAGAGGCCACCAGAGAGCTCAGAATGATGTAACCACCACCTCTGTTCTCTGCATCCCGCCCAAGGAAGAGCTGACAGACATGCCCATTGTCACCCATGTGTCCTCTCTGCTGCTCTGTGACGCCTGTGCAAAGTCACCTGCCTTCTGTTTCCCAGATGACTGAAAGGAGGCCCACCGGGGGCACAGCCTCCCCAGGCCCATCATCAGCTGAGCCTCTACCCCTGCTGCCTCCACACCAACACCACGGCCATACCACTGACAGGGGGCCCAGTTTTGGGGTTCCTGTGCCTCCAGGGCCACAGCCAGGCCCAGCCATGCTGGTAGCAGGTCTGGATTTTTCAGGACTGGGTGAGTGAAATCTCTGCCCCACAAGCTGCATTTGAAGCCCTGCCAAAGGTATCATTGCCCTAACAACTCCCCAAAGGGAGATCCCTATCCATCACTCCTTCCTCCACTCAGGATGTGGTCCCCAAGGTGCCATGATTGATCCATAGGAGGTTGTCTCTTGACAATTTTGAGCAATTCCTTGGCCGAGCAAAAGGTTTTTTTCTGGTTCATAATGGTACATTAATTTGTACCTTAAGGGAAACCTTAAATAACTTTAACTGATTCTGAAATTATATTTAACTTAATCTCACACAGACTTTTGAGGTTTATGCTCAACAAACCTTCTGCAACTTACTTAGACACTCTACAACTCATTTTCTGATCAGAAACATATCTTTCATTCTAATTCCCATACCATACCAAAGTTTATTTCCATACTTATAACTTTCTTATATAAGGTTACATTTTGAAACAATCCTTATAAAAGTCTCTGAATCTGTTTAGTTACTCCTCTTAATAAGATCAAATACCTTATGTTATTTATAGAACTTTAATTGACACAGTCAAAAATTTTATACTCTTTGCATATAGAACTATACCTGTTAGAATTTTAACTACTTTTGAGGTTAAATTATTGTTCAACCATAAATGCATACAAAGTAACAATATGATATGCATGTTCTTAAACCAGAATTATCCCCACATTGCCCACATCCCAGTCTCTTGATTCTTCTATATTTCACCCGTACAAGTAATATAAATGCTTAGATTGTGAATTTTACAGAATTAAATGATTGCGTAAGTATTATTTGGACTCTCAGAGGGGTAAAGAGTATGCTACATTGTTGATCGTCTCCCTAAATCCCTTCCTGTCCTCATTCCCTCTCCTGCTCCCTCACCTCTCTGCTCTCCCCTCCCCAACATACATATATATGGTTGCCCTAGATTATGTGTTGCTACACCTTCGCTGGGTCTAATTCATTAGTTTGACTATCTTTCACCAAAGCCTGGGTTTAGCTCCAGCCTCCACAAATGAGTGAAAACATTTGACCATTGACTCTCTAGATTTGACTAACTTTGCTCAGCATGATCTTCAGTTGTTTTTATTATTTATTTATTTGTGTGTGTGTGTGTGTTTTCAATTTCATTAATTTCAGCTCTGACCTTGATTATTTTCTGTCTTCTGCTGCCTTTGGGATTAGATTGTTCTTCCTTTTGTATGGATTTGAGGTGGAACATAAGCTTATTTTTTCTGGATCTCTCCTGATTTTTAATGTAGGCCTTCAGTGCTATAAATTTTCCCCTTCAGAATGCTTTCATGCTGTCCCAGAGGTTTCAATATGTTGTGTCTTCATTCTCCTTCACTTCCAAGAATTTCTTGATTCCTGTTCTCATGTCTTCTTGGATCCCTTTTTCGTTCAATAGGGTATTATTCACTCTCCATGTATATATGCATTTTGTTATAATTTTTGCTGTTAATTGCTAGGATCATGGTGTCATTGTCTGATAGTATACATGGGATAATATCTATTTTTTATTTTTGTTGAGATTTTCTTTGTGAAATAGAATATGATCTATTTTGGAGAAGGATCCACATATTGCTAAGAAGATAAACTCAGCCAATTTGGGGTGGAATATTCTACAGATGTCTGTTAAGTCAACTTGATTTATGGAATTGTTTAAACTGGAGATCTCTTTATTGTTTATTTGCTTTGATGATCTGTCCATTGGTGATAAAGGATTATTACAGTCTCTCAGTGTTATCAAGTTGGGATCCATACTGAGCTGCATCGTGTAGTGTTTTTCCACATACTTGCAAATGTTGGTATTTGGAGCATAAATATTTACTAGGTTGTATCCTTCCGATGTATTGTTCTCTTTACTATGATGACCTTTTTTATCTCTTCTGATTAAATTTTTTTGAAATCTAGTTTTTTTGGATATAAGTATTGCAATATCTGCTTGCTTTCTTGAGCCATAAGCCTGGTAAATTTGTTTTCATTCTTTCACCCTCAATCTATGGATGTCCCAAGCTGTAAGATGGGTCTCCTTAAAGGAACACATTGTTAGAGTTTGTTTATTGATCCAGTCTGCTAATCTGTGTCTTTTGATTGGTGCATTGTGACCATTCACATTCAGTGTCAAAATAGTTACGTGCTTGTGGTTCATAGTCATCAAGTTTCATTCATGAGTCCTGTGCTGTCTTGGTTCTTTTATATAGCATGTACTTTTATTGAATTTCCTCTCTTTGTGGGTTTTGAGGATTATTTGTTCTTCTATCTGTAGTTTATCTTTGAGATTTCTTTCTAAAGCTTGTTTTCTGTTCATAAATGCTGGAAGTTTGATCTTATCTTGAAATGTTTTTGTTTCCTCTTCAAATTTGAAGCTGAGTTTTGCTTCATTCAGAGATTGAAATATTTCATTCCAGGGTCATCTTGCTTCTAGGGTCTGAGTTGAAAAGTCAGAGGTGATCCTTATTTATTTGCTTCTGAATTTGATTTGGCATTTTTCTCTTGCAGATTTTAATATTCCTGAGGTGGTGTAAGAAAATCAAACATGTGCCCAGAAGTGGGTGAGCAAGACAGACTTTACTTCTGCAGAAGGGTGCACTCACAAAGGGGGTCTGATGAACGGGAAGCCCACCTGCTTATATCTCCAACCTGATGCCCTTCACTCTGATTGGAGGAGCTCAGGGGTACAATCTGCACCATCAGCTATATAAAATTGTGGTGGGTACAGAAAAGAGCTATGGGTGTAATGGGATATCTGATAATGAGTTTAAAAATGGATTATCTCTAACCATGTCTGATAGTATACATGGGATAATATCTACTTTTTATTTTTGTTGAGATTTTCTTTGTGAAATAGAATATGATCTATTTTGGAGAAGGATCCACATATCCATCCACATGGTTCCCAACCTAAGATGACTTCTTTTATATGAGAATCTTGAGACTATATTCTGAAAATGGACCATCATACTTCTTATTTCTCACAGCACCTCAACAGAGACTGTACACAGGGGAACCTCAAGCATTAGATGAAGGGACACTCCTGGGGCTGCAAGTCAGATAAAGACAGATAAGGAACGCAAGTATAGAGTCAGGTATAAAGCATGGGGCACCAGGATCCAAAGAGAGAGATCTCCATGTTGCTATGATTATAGCTATACTCACCTCACGGTACAGCCCTGCAATGAAGACACACTTGCTAAAATTTTTAGAATTTGTTATTGAGATTTGTCCTTGGTTTCCTAAAGAGGTGACAATAAATATTAAATGTATGCTTAAACAAATGGGTGCTTAGGAGTGTGATGCTAGATTAGAAGACTTATTAGGGCCACAATTAAACATAATTCTTGATTCCCAAATGAGGGCACTATTGACAATGAATGTTGGGATCATATTGGAAAAAAATCTACTATTATAAGTTCATCTGTCAGAGATACTGTTTTCTGTCTCTGTGCTTTCTACTTGTGAATCATTATGAGAACACACACACACAAAGAAAGCCTCCACCTTCTCCACCTCCACAGGCTAATCCTCTTCTTGGTACTTTTGATTTAAAAAATGTTTTTCACTAAAAAACAGGATTCTAAACTAATTCCATTACAAACTACATTAAAAAAATAAGTTTCAAAGATCAAGTAGTACTAGCCTGTCCTGTAACTGTTGGTCCTGACTCTCAAGGCCAAAACTCCCTGATGAGAAACTGGCTGGGTATGGTGGCACACGCCTGTAATCCCAGGGACTGGAGAGGCTGAGGCAGGATCGCAAGTTCAAAGCCAGCCTCAGCAACTTAGCAAGGCCCTGAGAAACTTAGCAAGACCCTGTTACAAAATGAAATATAAAAAGGACTGGGGATATGGCTCAGTGGTTACAAACCCCTGGGTTCAAATCCTGATACAAAAAAAAAAAAAGAATAAGAGAAAGAAACTTTGTCAGAAAAAAAGTATGAGTTTTAATACCATTTTTGCACTCTAGCTTATTTTACAAAAAGGAAAAATATGCCTGATAATTTTCTGTATCCAAACCTGAGCTGATTACAAGCTTGGAAAATTTAAAAAAAAAGTCTCTGGAGGGAAATATTAAGTATAAAAAGGCTGGTTTTACAAAAGGGAGAAAGGAAATGAAGTACTTCTGTTTCATTTGGGCTTAAAACACCTGCATGAAAAATCTTTCAGGGGGCTGGAGCTGTGGTCAATGGTTACAACACTTGTGCAGGAAGCTGCAGGTTCAAACCCCAAGACCATGTGCATAATGAAGTGTTGGAGCAATGAAAACCACGTGAAAAACTAAATAAAACTGATTCTTTCTCTAAGAGAGGGGGGAGGGGGACAGGGGGAGAGGGAGAGAGGGGGAGGGAGAGAGAGAGAGCGAGAGCGCCTGGACGATATTTTAAATCCCACACAGCTTGCTAAGCCATTACTTGATTATGGTTTTAATACTTGGAATATGTTAAAACATACAGCATGGTACATCATTGGAATTGTGTTTGTTACTAATCTTTTCTCCTATTATTACAAATAGGATGCTGCATCCTCCAAGTTGAATCCAACAACTCCGAATTTTAAAAAGTAGAAAAGGGAGACATAGAGAACCAAAGAGTAGCAACTGATGACTCGACCATGGCCTTTGCCTTTGAGTGGTGGCCACACCTCACTTGGGCAGTTTCTGTGTAAAAGTATAGAGCAAGTCTGCCTTCGAGTCAATGACAAAGCCCTGCTTGAGTTAAATTCTGTGCAAAAGTGCAGAATGTAAAGTCCTTGACCTTGTGTTCAGACACTAGCTGCAAGAGAAAGCAAGCTTTGAACTTAATACACCACAAGAAAACGCTGCAAATGCTGTGACCTTCAAGCCTGCCTATTGGAAGTATTCTCACAGCTAAATTCCTGTTAATGAGCTCTTTACCATGAACGTGCTGTGCGAGCTCTGGTCACCATTTCTCCACCAGAGGAAATCCCACCTGGTCCCAGCTTTCTCTATGTCTGTCTGCTGCCCCCCATCCCCTATTATCCCTGGCAGGTATCCAAGTCCAGGTCGTGGAAATGGGTGCTGGATTTTATCAAAAAAATTCCACGAACCTAGTGCTGAGTGCGAGACACATCTGTGTCTACACTGGCAGTTTAAATGACGGAATACTCACCAACTGTCACCTCAAAACTGTAAACAAATTTTATTGTACTTTAATACCTAAGCGTTTGTGCATATTTGAAAGTGCTTATTAGAATGATATCACTACTATTTATTCTAAAAAAATAAACAGTTTTTGAGCATCTGCAAGACTTTCATCTTCAGCATGATTCAAAAGTCTGGATTAAACGACTTCATTGAACACCAACTACAAATCTTAGAAAGACTACTAACTGATTAAAAAATAAAAGCCTATGGTTTTTGCAGTTTGTTCCATTTCATAATTTGAAGGTGTTCTCCCTCCCCCCCACTTCATTGGCATGTACTAAGGCCTGGCTGTTCGTCTGAAACAGCCCATGTAGTAGCATGCCCCAGTGAATACGATCCTAATGTGATGCTTTTCTTTTTCTTTCTTCCTAACTCTATCAAAAGAGGCGCCAGAAGGTGAAGTAGGCTTCTTAAAGGGTCTCCTGGGAGCACTGCCTTAGCAGAGTGAGCAGGATACTCTGTCCAGGAGAGCAGTCAGACGAAGGTCCTGGAGGATGCTTGGATCTGTGGAGGAAAGCTGCTGTCCAACCAGAGGAATTTTATTTATATTGTTAAATCTAGATCGTTAAATGGGCAACTGAAAATTTGTGGGGATTTGTGTGTGTTTGTATTGTGACTATTTTTTTTTTTTTGGGTATAGCAACACATTTCCTTGTGGATTAATTAGAAAAATAAGTAAATGACTATATTTGGAACCTAAATCTGTGAAACTGCTCAGACTAGTAACAAGTAAATTCTTAATTGAGAAAAAATAGAGGTAACAAAGTAAAGAGTGGAAAAGAGACCGGTAGAATTCAGCTGTTACCAGAAGACAGGAGGAATTTGACAGACTAACGAGACACCAAGCAAAAACACTCACCAATCACTCAAACTTCTAAAGGGAGGACGGGAAAAATCATTATATTTGACGAAATGGTAAAGATATAGGCGGAAGAAAAGCAAATATGTGTATGAATATATGTCCATGAATCAGTCGGTGCCATAATGACCCCCCCCCCCCCGCCTACCAGGAACCCTTTCCTTCCCTCCAAAGGATTCTTGATGAAAAATGGGAACTTTTCCCACTGAGGTTGTCTAGCCAGTGGAGATGTCTGTTCCCCAACAGTTTTGCTAGCTCAGTCCCTCAGATGAGAAGGATGTAATCCCAGGATGGGGTCTTTGCTGGATTCTAACAGTGGAGGTCTGGATTGCAGGGCTTGGGTCTAATCTGGCCTTGGGGGCTTTGTTGGGAAGCAACTGCTCTGGAGAAGTTAGATCAATACTCCTGGGGTCCTGGCCTTTGCCAGTCTCCACCGGGGATCCGAAATTCAGGAATCTTCCAAGGATTCTAGTTGTGGGGTTTGAGTGCAATCTTAGACCTCCTATGCTGGCTATAAACACAGCCCCTCCAGATTTCCTGGGCTGTCTCTGGGTGTTCTCTCGTCTACTCCCAACCTGCCCTTAGCCTGTCACACGAGCCACAAGACTCAAGGGGGAAAGTGAGATGGGCTCTCCTTTGCTCCCCCATCCCAAATCCCTCTGGGCAAAAAATCTTCAGGGCCTTTTTAATGCTGTTCTGTTGGGTGCAATCTAGAATTGGTGGCAGATGCCTGGCAGGATCATAGGGCTGCTATATCAGAATTCCTGACTCATATAACTGCCTCTTCAAAATGGCTACCACTCCATCCCTGTGGCCACCTGGGAAACACAGCACACCCCTCATGCAGTAGAGGTGCCCCAGATTCAGCTAAGGGCAGGCTCCTTTCCGATGTCAGGGCTATCCAAGGTACTTATGACCTAATTGTATCTCACACTTTCCCTCCCTCTATGCAGATCCAGCTGCACTGGTACAGCTGCAGTGGCAGCGTGGTGACCCACCTAGTTTAAATGTAACCCTCTTCCCCAGTCGCTGCACCCAACTTTCTGAGTCTCCAAGCCTCTGTAACTGTCCAGTGAAGTTCATCTGTCACCCACCTTGCAGAAAGGCAGTACTGGTGTTTGCGTCTCATGTCACAGAACCAGAATAAATGCAGCCTTCCCATAGCTGCCATCGTGGAGGCCCTTATTAGTTCTTCTTCAAAGGTGTGGTTGATCTCAGCTGAGAATTCATGTAGCTCTGGGCTTTTTCTTTTTGTAGAAAGGCTTTTAACTACTGCTTCAAACTCATTACTTGATCATGGTCAGTCTGTTTTCTACATACTCATGGGTCATTTTCGGAAGGTCACATCCACCTAGAAATTCATCAGTATCTTCTAGATTTTCAGGGTAATTTTAAGTATAAATTTACAAAGTAGTGTCTAATGATCCTCTTGATTTCAGAAGTGTCTCTAAAGTGTCTTCTAAAGTGTCTCTTTTTCATCCCTAATTATGGTTCAGGTCTTCTTTCTTTTGGTTAGTTTGGGTAAAGGTTTATCAATTCTACCTTTTCAAAGAACTGACTGTTGCATTGATCCTTTGTATTTTTTAATTCTTAAATTAATGTTTGCTCTGATCTTATTTCCTGTCTTCTATTGATTTTGGAGTTAAGTTTGCTCTTTTTCTAGCACATTGAGGTAAAAAATGTTAATTATTTGGTATCTATTTTTAATAAATGTTGGATCTCAGTGCTATAAACTTTTCCCTTAGAACTGCCTTCATACTGTCCCAAAGATTTTGGCATGCTGTATCTATAGTATCATTTGTTTCTAAGAATTTTTATTCCTTCCTGATTACCTGTATGATCCATTCCTCATTCAAAAGTGTTATTTAATCTCCAGGTATTGAATACTTCTGGTTTTTATCTTGTTCATTTCATACTTCATTCCATTATGATGTAATAGTGTGCAGGAAATTCTATTTTTTGTATTTTCTGAGGTTTACTTTGTGCCCTAAAATATGTATTTTAGAGAAAGTTCCATGTGCTACTGAGAAGTAAATTTAGTAGTTCATGGAGGAAATATTCTATAGTGTCTTATGTCCATTTGATTAATAGCATATTTTAGTACTGAAGTTTATGTTTCAATGACCTATCTGTGGTTAAAGCTGTGTTGAAATCACCCAGTAGTAGTGTATTGTGACGTAGTTGATTTTTTTTATATTGAGAAGGTTTTGCACCAATGTTTGAGGCATAAATATTTATTTGTTACATCTTATTGTTGGATGATTCCCTTAACGAGTATGAAGTAACTCTGCCCCTTCTGTTAAGTTTGGCTTGAAGTATACTTTGATAGGAGAGTAGCTTATTTCAGTCTCCATTTGCATCCTCTTTCCATCTTTTACCTTCAGCCAGTGTCTTTGTCTAATGTGAGACTTACAAACAACATAAGCTTGGGTTTTTTAATCCATTCTGCAAATCTTCTTTTGATTGCAGAGTTTAACCATTCACATTCAGTATTATTATAGAAATGCTTTTTATTTCCTGCCATTCTATTTCTATATTTAATCCAGATTTGATTATCCTTTAATTGACTATTCTTCAAGTGCAATTTGTTCCCAGGCAGGTTCTTATTTTTATTTTTCATTTCTTATACATGAAATATTTTATTAAGTTTGTTTTCTAGCGCAGCCTTAGTGGTTATAAATTCTTTTAGCTTCTGCTTATCACGGAAGGTTTTTATTTCAACTTGAATTCTGAAGGATAATTTCTCTGGCTAGGCAAATATCCAGGTATTCATACTTTCACTCAGTGTGTGTCTTCTGCTGTTCCCAGTATCAGCACTACTTTGAGAGAAGACAACCCTATTTAATACAATCATTTCAGTACAAAGTCATGTACTAGTTAACCTTTGGAAAAACAAAAGCATTGAAATATTCTCCAAAGTTCCTCTAATCCAGGTGTAAAATTTTAGCAATGTTCTGAAATACGCTTGGAAGTTAGTTATTAAAGATAATAAAATTACTATTACATTATATAGGGGCTGAAAAAAGGTGGAGAGAAAAGATGGGCAAAGGATATAAAAAATGTAAAAGAAAATTATAAAACAAGATAAAAAGAAGAAAAAGATTGATGGAGTGGGCACGATTTGAGGAGATAATGGGTAATGTAAGAGGGGGGAAAAGTATAAATCTCTGCTAAGAAATAAAGTTAATGCCTTAAAAACATTAGAAGAAATACAATCCAAAGGGTTGAAGGTGCAATATTTAAAACTAGGGCAACTTCTGTTTCAAAAATAGAGAGTAGTACACATAAGATCAAAATTGACTTTAGAATTATTTATAATAATACATGCCAACGTGGAGAAATTTCTTATTTAGTCTTCATGGTTTGGATTTCATCAGGATTAGGGTCTTTTAGAAGATGCCTGAAAAATTCTGTGCTGTATTTGCTGGTTGTATTACTGGGTACAGGACTCAGGGCTGTTGTTCTGACTGCTATGGGCTTCTGCACCCTATCTCCTCTCCATAGAGCCTTCTTTAAAGTGGCATAGAGCCTGGTGGTTGCCTATAAGTGTGGGACTTGTAGAGCAGGCCTCTGTGTCATAGAAGCCTCTTTTCAGGCTGTTGGAGACCACTGGAGGACCATTCCTGTTACTGGGATGGGATATGGAGTTGCTTGCCCACCTGCATCTGAACTCTTACTGTCCACAATTGTGAATCAAAGGTGCGTGCTCCTCTCTTCTGGGATTTCTTTAGGGATGATTGGCTACAACTCTAGGGCCTATGGGTGAAAGTTCACTGTGAGCTGTGACACAGAAACCTCCATCTCAGCTGGTGCAGCTCCCTGTAATTTTACCCATTGCAATGATGGGGGTAAGATGTCAATTAACTCATTTTGAGATCCTGCAGAGGTTGTGAAAAGCACTGAGTTTGGACTACCATTGCCCAGAAGTGATTAGCTATCAGGTCAACTTCACACCACTCTCTTGCCCACAGTAAGGGGGAAGCTGTTTTGTCATTTTTCAGGTAGCAGTGATCGCTCCTGCTAGATGGCTTACTAAAATGATCCATTTCAGAAGTATTCCCTCTGGTTTTATTTGTTGCTATCTAAAGGTGGGGAACTTCAATGATTTAATTTCTTCTAGGGAGGGTGGCTAGCTGTGGAGTCTTCAAAATAGCTGTCATGCCTGGTAAAGCTTTCAATCTACAATTTGTGTTAAACTGTTTGATCTCCTTCACTGTCTTTGCTGTTCCTCCCATTTTGACTTAATCACCCACTCCCTTGCGGGTTTCCAGGCAGTGGCAACCTTGTCCAAAAGGACTAGCACAGACTGGGTGCCATGGCTTCCCAGTGACGTTCTTTTCTCAATGGGAAGAGGACCCTACTCCTGGCCCCTGAGCACTCAGGACTGAGGCTCTTTGTGGATAGACTGCTCACCATAACCCGAGTTCAAGGTCCTGAGGTGCTGTGGTTGGGTGCATTGATGTGGAATTGGAAAAATTATTGCATAAAGTTCATAATATACACGTGGTGAATGATGAACCAAAAAAGAAAACATCAAGATCTGCGAGTGCCATGAACTCTACTTCCAGGACTCCTGGACTCCTATCTCTACCTATATCAAGAGTGAAGCCTTGCTAGCAGGAATTCTAAACCTATTGTACACATGGGAAAACAAGTTTTCTATGTATTTTTTAAACGTAGATATGCAGGGGCTAATTGAACATTAGGCAAGAACGTTTTAAAGGAGGGTAGAAAATGTAAGCGTGCATATCCGTAGCATCCCTTACAAAGGCATGCATTTGGTACTTGCTGGCCATGGCTTATTCTTTTTCTGTGCATGTAAAAGCTCACTGTACCACTGCACTTTTCACAAAAGCACGCACAGAGAGCACAAAACGACATTTCCATACATGGAGAGAAGGCAGCAGTCACTACTGTGACCTGGAGGGACAGACATTAGTCCACTTAAGAAACAAGGGGTGGTAATGAAACCTCTGGTTCTACCTTGGAAGGATGGTTCCAATTACTCCACCAACAACTTCTTTGTGCCTGGCTGGAAAGTCACATCACGTAGATCTCCTCCATTTTTGTGACAGTGTTGCTTCACATTGGAGAGGACTAAAAGGTACACAGAGTAAGTGACAATACCATGGACCACCAAAGGATTACAATCAGGAGTTCAGATAAGCAATACTCAACATTTCCCATTTAAGTATGTGAAGGAAAATAGTTTCCCAAATAAAATCTGATGTGTGTAACAGATTTAAAAAAATAGTATCTTCCAGATACTTTGTTAGCTGTGAATCAACAGCAACAACCAGTATACAGAGTGAAGAACACTATCACATTGAGTTCTCAAAACCATCCCCAATGTAGGTAAGAGAAAACAGACTTCCGAATACCAAAAGAATGCTCAACAGCAAACATGCTGAGAACCACCAAGAGCTGGGACTGTAAGCTGTTCTCTGCGAGCTCCTGAGGCTTGATCTGAGTCAATTTCTCCAGGATGTTATGAAGAGACCACACAGTGATCAACTTCCTAAGAACTCATCAAGTGTACACGAGATAAAACAAAAATCTCATGGTTTGGTGTCACATATAGACAATGCATACTAACCTCTCAGGAGAACTCACCAGAGCCTAAGAAACACCTTACTCCCTTCTGAGGACAGCACCTCCAGGGATCTATGGGCCAGCCACAAGGAAACCATTTCTTAAAATTCCCACACTGCTGCACTAGAGATCAAGTCTCAGCAAATGAACTTTTGAGCATACACTTAAACCATATCCAAGTCATTACATTCTGCCCCTCGTTCCCCAAGCTTCACGTCCGTTTCACAATTCCGCACTGTCGTCTGAATGCGTTCTTCTCCAGACTTCTCCTCCACCATATGAATTAGCCCATCTTTTTTGCGTTTGATCTTTCAAAATGTCTTAGGATACAGACACAGTGCAGGTACATTATTTGCCATTGTGACAGCAGAGTGGCCTTTAGTATAATAGAATCCTCATTTTCATTATTTATCCAAAGCCTAAGATCTCCTTACCCAATCTCCTCATCATCTGAGTCCTCACCAGAATCACCTATAACAATCTGCTTGGAACAACCCAGGCTTTTTCTAGCCTGCACCTCCAGGGTCTTTTTGTTTGTTTCTTATTTTTTTATTGGTACTTTATAGTTGTACGTAATGATGGGATTTGTAGTCACATATTCATAGATGCACACAATACAGCAATACAATTTAGTCAATACCCACCCACCACACCCCCTACCTCCCTCCTCCAGTTGTCCCCCATCCCTTGCCTCTCAGGGTCTGTAACTTGTGCCTGTTACCTAATTCCAAAGCTGCCTCCCACTCTCAGGTACAGTTGCATTAATGACCCTTCTTCTCAGTACCAATGTTCTGTATTCACACTTTTCCATTATGTTATAGAGAGGTTTATTTTGTTCATAGTTATGAAAGTTAAAGGGCGTGCTGCTTGCTTTGGGTCTGCTTTTTTGAGGGTCACTTTGGCTGCTTCACACCCTAGCACATAGCAATGTTGGGAGCTCTTATGGGAAACAGAGATCACATTACCAGCCAGGAAGGCAGACAAGCTGAATAGAGCCAGGCTCCAGCTCCTCTAACAATCCTCTCATGACAACTAACAAGGGTCCCATATGAAAAGCCTAATCCTCTTCGAGGGCCACCCCCATTTATCTAAGTACCTCTAACTAGTACCCATATCTTAAAGGTTTTATCAACTCCCACATCACAGCACTGGGGAACAAGATGTCAACACATGGACCTTCAGGGAATATACTTAATCCATATCCAGACCACGACATTACCAAATTGCTACAAACTACAGTTAGCCTAAGAAAATGTTTTCTTAAATCCTGAAAACAAAAATATTTAAAGAATAACATCTCACATAAAACTTGTAAAGATACATTGATCAGCTAGTTTGATCAAGTAATTTAATTAATTTTTGTTCTGTTTTCCTCTTTAAGAATTTCAGTAGCTCAGCAGTTTCTTTATTAAAGTAATGGACATTTTATTCAGTTCATGGGTCTTAAAGTGATCAGAAACCTCTATTCAAGGGTACTTGTCAGCCAATTCCATGAATCTGATTGCAAAGTTTCTAAAGAAAAAAACAAAATAATAATTGTTCATGGATAACAATGACTTAGAACATACATAGTTAAAAAACCTGACGAAATTTCAATAATTAACAAAGAATTCAGTTATTTCTTTTGCATGCATCAGTTTAAGACAACCACAATCATAACAGATTGCATCATACCAAGACCAACATTTATAAATTTCATATACTCTCTACCATACTCACATTGACATCATATTCATACTCATATATCTTGTAAAGGATTTATAATTACTGAATTATATAATAATGTTCATATAGAATTCAACATAGTGGATTAGCCAGATTAGTTAAAATATTTTTTGTAAAACATACACTTGAGGAGGTCTGCTGCAATATCCCAAAGTTACTTTGAGTTTAAACAAAACAAACTTCTTGATGTTGAATCAGGTTTAAAATGTGACAAAAACATTAATCACTGTGAAATCATATCAATTCAAAGATAGTAACAAAGGAAAGACTTTAAAGAATAAACACAGACAGAATAGACAAAATAACATAATAAATCCCTGTCTGCCTACCTGTCGGGGGCGGCACCCAGGGCCCACCCCACACAGGCAGCTTTAAGATGGCGGCTGGCAGCTGGCCCAACCAAGTCAGCTGACCTCTTGTTGTTTCTGGTTCTTGTGCTTGCAACATCTGACCACCTAGGGACAGCCAATAGGAGCCAACAGCAGAGTTTTCTTCCTCATAGCAACAGCCTATGGATTGGTTCACTTTTACTATATAGGCAGTGTAACTTCCTGAATAAAAAGAATAAACGAGAAGAGATCTCCACAAGCAACAAGTGTGTACACGTCGTTATTGCCGCCTCGCCGGTCGAGGGGACAACGACACCTACCATTCAACTTCAATAATCAATATTTGGCAATTATGTTTTAACTATATTCCCAGCCCTTCCATACTCCCTGCATTGAGTTCTTTTAATGCAGATTCCAATCATTATACCATCTCTAACAAATATGTATTTCTAAAAGATGAAAATGAAAAAAGACAATACCACAATGCCACTCATCCAAAATTATTTTTTAAAATTCCATAGAATTAAATATGCAATGTACAAATATCCCAGGTAGTCTCATAAATGTTTGTCGTATAGTTGGTTTGTTAAATCAATAGTCTTTACATTGAAAAAAATGAATAAATGAAAAATAAAAAAAGCTAAGTGTGCTTCTATTTTTCCCCTTTTGTAAAATCCACAAAAGGGGAAAAACAGAAAAGGAAGAAGTCAAATTAGTACTGTTTACAAATCATATGATCCCATACATGAAAGATTTTTTAAAAAGCCATCAAAAGACTGCAAGAGCTTTTATAAGTATGGCAAAGTAGCAGGTTACAAAATCAACATAAAAATATCAATATCTATTCTATGTACCAACAACAAATCTGCTAACGAAGAAATCAGGAAAACAATTCCATTCACAATGGCCTCAAAACAAAAAAAAACAAAAAACTAAAAATAAATGTAACCAAGGAGGTGAAAGACCTCTACAATGAAAATTAGATAATATTGAAGAAATTGAAGAAGACCTCAGAACATGGAAAGATCTCACATTTTCATAGATATTCAATGCAATCTCCTTCAAAAGTCCAATGATATTCTTCACAGAAATAGAAAAAAAATTCTCCTAAAATTCATTTGGAAGAATAAAAGACCATGAATAGCCAACAATCCTAAGCCAAAAAAGCAATACGGGGGGGGGGGGGGGTTGAGCAGTGTCTTGGCGGTTAAGGGGCTTGCTCGGCATGCACATGAGTTCCAACACCAGCACTACGTACGCAAGGAAGTCTCGGAGCAGCGAAGGCCACATGAAAAACTAAATAAAAATTGTTTCTCTCTCTCATTGTCCCTCTCTCTTTAAAAAACAAAAAACATCAACAACAAAAAAGTAATACCAGAGGAAACACAATACCTGACTTCAAATTATACTACAGAGACTAACAAAACCTGCATGTTACTGGCATAAAAATGGACCCATAGACCAATGGTACAGAACAGAAGACACAAAAACAAACCCACACAGACACAGTCACTCCGATCCTTGACAAAAATGCCAAAAACATATACTGGAGAAAAGACAGACTTTTTAACAAATGGTGCTAAGACAACTGGTTATCTACACGCACAAGAATGAAACTACTCTTATGTCTTCACCCTTCACAAAAATCAACTCAAAATGGATCAAACACCTCAGAATTAGACAAGAAACCGTACAACTCTTAGAAGAAAACACAGGGTCACCACTCCAAGTTTTAGGTACAGGCAATAACTTTCTAAATAGGACCCCAAAAGCTCAAGAAATAATGCCAAGAATTAATAAATGGGACAGAATCAAATTAAAAAGCTTCTGCACAGCAAAGGAAACATGTTGCAGTGTGAAAAAAGAACACAGAATGGAAAAAAATATTAGCTAGCTACTCCTCTGACAGAGGATTAATATCTAGAATACATAAAGAACTTAAGAAGTTAACATAAAAAAATCAAATAACCCAACTAATAAATGGGACAATAAATTAAACAGACACCTCTCACAAGAAAAAATAAAAATGGCCAACAAATACATGAAAAATGTTTAGCATCATTAGCAATTAGGGAAATGCAAATCAAAATTACACTGAGATTTCATCTCACACCAGTCAGAATGGCAGTCATCAAGAATATAATAAATGCTAGAGAGGACATGGAGAAAAAGGAACAATTTTACACCTGGGACTGTGAATTAGTACAACCATATGGAAATCAGTACGGAGATCCTTAAGACTAGGCATGGAACCCAACATGACTCAGCTATACCACTTCTCAGAATTTATCCCAAAGAATTAGTCATCTTACTACAGTGATAAATGCATATCTACGTTCATAGCATCACAATTCAGAACAGTCAAATTCTGGATCCAGCCTAGTTGTCTATCAAAAGATGAATGGATAAAGAAAACGTGGTGTCTAAACAAAATGGGAGTTTTATTCAGCCATAAAGAAAAATGAAATTATGGCATTTGGAGGAAAATGGATGGAATTAGATACCATCATATTAAGTAAAATAAATCATAGTGAGAAGGTTAAGAGTCACATATGCAGAAACTAGAGGAAAAAGGAAAACAAAGGTTGGGGTGGATTTCCTAAAGATCAAAGGGAGATGAGAAAAGGGACCAAGGGTTGGGAATACAGAGGGAAGGGGGAAGAACAATTATATTGTTATATTACAGGTATGTATAAATATGTAACCACAAATCCCATCAACATATACAACTATAATGCACCAATAAAAATGTAGGAATAAAAGAATCAGATTTCTAAAAATAGAAAATCTATAAAGACTGAAGAGAGAACAAGAGATTACTTCGATAAAATGTAAAAGCTTTATTTTTCTAGAGTAGTTACAAAAAATAAAGGAAAACTTTCTGCAGTATAATCGATTTTCTTTATTTGAAGTCCACTGATAGCATGAATATGAAAGTTGAATCAGATGAAATTATTTATTATTAGATACTAGAGGAATATGTACCCAAGTTTATGAGTTAACGAATAAGAAAATCAGTGTATTGAACAGGGATACATGTGACTCTTACAAAAAATAAAAACAAATTAAGTTTTCCAGTTACCCTGAACAATGCAGACATACCAAGGAAAATCAATCGGGTTACAATGGAGGAAAATATTGCTCTACACTGTAAGAGTGTGGTCCAGGACATGGTTGGACATTCAAAGAAACAGGTTTCAGAATTAAAAAAAAAATAACTAAAAAATCTCTTCCAACTTTTTCCCCTGATACTAGTTTAAGATTTTAAGAAAATTGTGTCATTTTAATATAGTGAAATACATCTTCATTTGTATGAAATATCAGTGCTTGAATTTTGAGAAAAACCTAGAAATAATTCCCTTTAGTTTCAACTTACCTAGTCACAAAGTTCCTCTTACAAAATTCAGGTTCCATAAATGCTTTGAAACTTCCTCTGAAATTTGATTTGTTTAGAACTACAAGTTGCCCATGCCAGCTGTTTTGTCCTGTATAGCTTCCTCCCCATTCAAGAACAATCCATCATTCTACTTTGAGAACATTTTCGTTCTACCATACAATATTCTTACAAAAAAATTGTCTTCATCCTATTTCAGTTTTCCCTACAAAAACATGCTCACACTTACAGATTCCTTTACACCCCTCTCCTACTTACCATTTTCCTTCTTTTTAATTTCATCATCAAGACTTTATCTTCTTATATAATTTGCATAGAAAATTATATACACCAATTAGAAATTTTAGCTCTTAGCAGTTTTCAGTGATAGTGAAAACCGAGGAAATCAGTAAAATTTAAAAAGTTGTCTTACATCAGAAATTTAAGAATAAACATATAAATTCTAGGACCATAAACCCTATCATAACAATTTTTAATGTGAAGACGACACAGGTAGTAAAAGATTCAATCCTTTTCATTCTCACAGAATTTAAAAAGCCAAAATGGACAAAATTTCAACCTCATGACAAGTTAAAAGTTCAGCATTTTAACTCAGAAGTAACTGGAATATATTATGATACACACACACACACACACACACACACACACAAGACTTCTAATCATATAATTTATAAGCATTTATCATATTTATATCCACCAAATTTAACTACTGTCCTTAGACAACTTATGAAAGCAGTGACATTAAACAAGTAATGTTGACCCATTCCTCTTCCTTCCCACCATAATGTAGGCAGCTCTGTTTTGCTATTCCACCATAATGTTCTAAGTCACCTTGGACCAAGCAACAGAACCATCCAATGATGAACTGAAATAGCTAAAATCAATCTTCCACCCGTAAGCTTTGACACAGCAAAGGAATGCTGAGTAACATAAAGAAAACTGGGACTCTGGATACCTTTACAAGATTGATTACTTACATGAATTTTTCACAAGTGTGAATCTTTTTATTTCTTTCAAAGAAACTGAGAAAACTGGAAGCTTCCTCACATTTCTCACATTCCCAGGGCTTCTCTCCATGAGAAATACTTTCATGCAAAGGAAGGAAAATGAAACATCACACATTCACAGGGTTTGTTTGCCAGAATGAGTAAAACAGCTTTCAAGGCAACTGAGAATACTCAACAATTTACATTCTTTTCTCAGTTCTTCTGTACTGTGAGTCCTTTTTCATCATTGATGGTGATTAGGAATATTAAATGATCTATCACTTTTTTTGTGTGTATGTGTTCAATGGGCTTTTCTCCAGCACAACATTCATGCTTACGATGAAACTGCAACAATATAAAGCATTTCCCATTGCTCTCATTAATAGGGTTTCTCCCCAGTTATGAGTTGTTTAGTGCTTTTGAATGAAGACTTTATTACTCATTTTACAAACACAGGGCTCCTTTCCAGTGTGAGTTTGCTCACGTTTTGAAAGGTGAATGACCTACTGAATATTTAACCAGTTTACATTCACAGGGCTTCTCCTCAGTATGAGTTCATTTGTGGTCTATGTATCTGAAACAACAAAAGACTTCACCACACTCTTTACATTCACAAGACTTCTATCCAGTATGAGTTTGTTCATGTGTGTTTAGGTTACTGGACTTGGTGAAGGCTTTCCCACATTGTTTACATTGATAGGGCTTCTCTCCAGTATGAGTTCGTTCATGTGTGTGAAGGTGACTGGACCTAGCAAAGGCTTTGCCACACTGTTTACATTCATAGGGCTTCTCTCCAGTATGAGTCCGTTTATGTGTGTGAAGGTGACTAGATGTTGTGTAGGCTTTCCCACACTGCTTACATTCATAGGGTTTCTCTCCAGTATGAGTTCGTTCATGTTTTTGAAGGTAAGCAGAACTAATGAAGGCTTTCCCACACTGCTTACATTCATAGGGCTTCTCTCCAGTATGAGTTCGTTCATGTATCTGAAGGTAAGCAGAACTGGTGAAGGCTTTCCCACATTGTTTACATTGGTAGGGCTTCTCTCCAGTATGAGTTTGCTCATGTGTTTGAAGGTTAGCAGAACTAATGAACGCTTTACCACATTGTTTACACTGATAGGGCTTTTCTCCAGTATGCGTTCGTTCATGTGCATGAAGGTGAGTGGAATTAGTGAAGGCTTTCCCACACTGTGTACACTGATAGGGTTTCTCACCAGTATGACTTCGGTTATGTTTATGGAGGTGACTAGATGTAGTGAAGGCTTTACCACACTGTTTACACTCATAGGGCTTCTCTCCAGTATGAATTCGTTGGTGTATTTGAAGGTAAGAAGAACTAGTGAAGGATTTTCCACATTGTTTACATTCAAAGGGTTTCTCACCAGTATGAGTTCGTTCATGCTTGTGGAGGTGACCAATTGTATTGAAGGCTTTACCACATTGTTTACATTGATAGGGCTTCTCTCCAGTATGAGTTCGCTCATGTATTTGAAGGTAAGCAGAACTAATGAAGACTTTACCACACTCCTTACATTCATAGGGCTTCTCTCCAGTATGAGTTCGTTCATGTACTGGAAGGTAATTGGAACTAGTGAAGGTTTTACCACATTGCTTACACTGATAGGGCTTTTCTCCAGTATGGGTCCGTTCATGTGTGTGGAGGTGAGTGGATGTAGCAAAGGCTTTACCACATTGTTTACATTCATAGGGCTTCTCTCCAGTATGAGTTCGTTCATGAGTATGGAGGTGACTGGACTTGGTGAAGGCTTTCCCACACTGTTTGCAGTGATACGGCTTCTCTCCGGTATGCGTTCGTTCATGTAACAGAAGGTAATTGGAGCTAGTGAAGGCTTTCCCACATTGCTTACATTGATAGGGCTTCTCTCCTGTATGAGTCTGTTCATGTGTATGGAGATTACTGTACTTATTGAAGGCTTTACCACATTGTTTACATTCATAAGGCTTTTCTCCAGTATGAATTCGTTTATGGATTTGAAGGTAAGTAGAACTAATAAAGGCTTTCCCACATTGTTTACATCCATAGGGCTTCTCTCCTGTATGGGTTCGTTCGTGTATCGGAAGATAAGAAGAACTAGTGAAGGCTTTCCCACATTGTTTACATTCATAGGGCTTTTCTCCAGTATGAGTTCGTTCATGAGTTTTAAGGAAAAAATAACATGAGAAGGCTTTCCCACATTGTTTACAGCCATATGGCTTCTCTCCAGTGTGAGATTGTCCATGTTTTCGAAAAGACCTGGAACAACTGAATTCTTTTCCACATGTTAAACATTCATAATGTTCATTTACACTTTGCATTGCCACTTGTCTTTGAACACTTGTGAGAGCAATTAAGGATTTTCTGTTCTGTTTAAGTTCATATGGCTTCCCTCCACATTCATCTTTCTCATGTGGTTGCTTTGCAGAGTGGGATGTGAGGTGCCTATTAAGGAAAAAGTGACATATGAAGACTTGTCTACACATACTGTTTCACATGGACTTACTACAGTAGAAACATTCTTTTTAAGAGTAAGATCCGGGGCTGGAGCGGTGGCTCAGCCATAGCATGCCTGCCTGGCATGCACAAAGATCTGAATTCAAATCCCAGCACATATGTAACTAAGTGTATGGGGGGAAAAAAAGATGAAAAAATAAAATAAAAAAAAGAGTAAGATCTGGAATTCTCACTCACTGGAGGTTTTCCACACTGAGTAGTATCTCTTTGTAATTTTCCAGAGCCTACCATATGAGTTTTGTAAAAAAGAAAAGCAAAACTAAACGGTTGGCTCTTTAATGCGTTTATATTTATTAATAGGTCACAGACTTACACTATTATGCATATCAGGGAAGGTGGATTTTCGGCCAGTCTAAAATTCGAAAATAAATTCACTGTTTCCCATAGCTATTACTGAAACACTGGTATCATAAATGGAGACGCTACTGGCATCACATTGATTATACTGAAAATACTAAACATCTATCCTATACTGAAGTTCATAATTCCATTAAAAAATGGCCAAAAATAAACAGATTTCATATAGTGCTTATTGTTTTGTTAGCTTGTTTTTAAAATTACATGACAGACTAAGATTCCTTCAAGGGATTCTCCTTCCTCTTGTGAGTAAAAATTACCTTGTATCTCTCCCAGGATTTGTTTCCTGATCTTCAATGTTCTGGTCCTCCCATTTGTTCCCTAAAATGTTGACCCAGAACAATCATTATGAACTAATATGATTTAAGAATAAATAACAGGATTTGTACTGCTGAATGCAATTACTTCAGACCTGATTTATTCCCCAAAGCATTCCCTTCACACATTTTTAATTCATATGGAGAAAAAAAAATCCAAACAAATTCCACTTGCTCTACATTTGATTATGTAATAAAACACCATCCTTACCTATAGAAGCCAGATTTCTGATGACTTCCTGCATCACATCTCTGTGAAGATTCTTCTGGGAAGGATCCAGCAAAGCCCACTCTTCCTGGGTGAAGTGTACAGCCACATCCTCAAAGGCCACTGAGTTCTAAAATATTCCACAAATGGGTAGTGCAGCCAAGGAGAGACAGACAGCATGAGGGCTTTATTGTTTTTCTTGTGAGATGTTCACATGATTTTGTGGTCTCTAACATATATTCCATGATTTTGGTAATCAGAACTTATATTCTGTTTGTACTCATGTCCTCAGAGGAATTCTTATGTAAGAGCTGAACTATTTAGAAAAGCAACAGCAAAGCAAAAAATACCATTCTCACTGAGTTCAGGGAGTAAGACAGGTTCCTGGCGTACTTTACTCCAGATCAAATCTGACCAACTAGTAAACAAGTACAATGATTAATAAACAACAATTTGATAATTTCTGCTGGTTAATACCAATATAGAATGAGATACACGTACTTTTTCTGACGCTTAACAAAATTTCATAAATCTCTAAGACAGACGCCCTAATAATCACAGAAAGTATTTTTCCAAGCCTAGTAGGAATAAGAGATGCATAACAATTATCATTATCTTGATATCATTATCTTACACAAGCCAACAGTCAAGTGCCACATAAATGTTTTGCTCAATGACCTTTTAGGTCAATAATGAGCCACATATACATGGCTGTCTGTAGTAAAGTGATTTCTAATGTGTTTGTAGTGATGGTGGTATGAAAAAACCTAATGCACGATAGCCTTTGGTATGCCGTAAAGTAAAATTCTGAGCAGGTTTGTATATCCAATACTAACCATGGACTACACCATAGATTATAGGTATATAATCGTCTTTTCCTTCTAGGACGGTGTAAATATATTACGGTATCTGTGCAACAATGAGGCAGCCTAAAATTGCACTTCCAGAATGTTAGAATGACACCTGGCAATACATAAAGGACTTTTAAATTATAATATTCAACAAAAACACAGTATTAGCAGAGAGAGGAACCAAGAGATAGATTAAGAGAAAAGGAAATTTTCAGTGTGTTGGAATTTATATGGTATGTTGATTCATGATATTGTATTGTAGAGAAGTAGAAATATTCACAAGCAATTTTTAAGATGAACCAACAAAAGAAAAAAAGATGAGTTTAGATAAACTGGTATTTAACTGCAAAAATGCATTGTATTTCCCTCTATTCCATGGACCAATATCAATTCATTATAGATTCTCATGTGAAAAATGAAATAAAATATTTTCAACAGTTTACAGGGAATGTTTTTATAGAGCAAGAAGAAAAACATTTTTATTTAAGAAGAGTAAACAATAATGAATGAGTAATCTAAATATATTAAAATTAACAGAATTAAAAGGTGAAAAGCAGCAGAAGAGAAATCTACATATGTGCATGTGACACAGAAAATTTAAGGTGCACAGTAAAAATAAATGCACAACAGAAATGGGAAAACAGCTAGGGCATGGACAGAAGGTGGAAGGCCATGCATGGAAAAAGGACCAGCTCTTGGTGAGGAGGATGCCAGGCAGAAGGCAGGCAGATGAGAGCTGACGCCCATTGCAGGACCAGCACCAGGCAGTCAGGCAATGCCCAGTGGGGAAGCACAGAGCAGCTGCCACTCCAGGGCTCTGTCCCGCTCTCTGAAGCCCAGTGATTGCCTCCTGAAATGCTGCAGGCTCTCACACTGAAGGTCACAAAAAACTGCTTCCTGCTTCCAGCACAGGGAGGGAAAGGGGCCATTTTCCAGTCTGCCCATGAATTCCGTCCTTCCTAAGCCCCACATCCAGAAGAAGCTATTTCTCAAAGGCTGAATCACCTGAGAGTGTAGGAGCCAAACCTTCTGGGAAAAGAGACACCCAGCTCATCTCCCTCTACTCCTCCTGCCTAGGTAAGGGAAAAGTGAGGGCAGAGAAGTACTTAGAAATGAAGCCATGAAATGATCTCACTACAAAATATTTCTGAAAGAAATGAAACCTATAAATGAAAAGAGACCTACTATTTGCTAGCTCAAAGAACTGTGAGACTACCCAAAAATGAATCAAAGTCAATTCAATCCCTTTCAAAGTAGCAATGACATTTGTTTAAAAACTAATAAGCACCATCCCAGACTTCACATGAAATTGCAAGCAACTCTGAATAGACCAAACAATGGAAGAAGAAAAATTAAGCAGAAATCTTCAATTTTCCTGATTTCAAAACCTGTTGAAAACTACATTAAAAAACACAGCACAGCACTGATATAAAAGCGGACAAACATGACACTGGAAGAGAACAGAGGGTCCCGGACAAGGGCAACACACACACAGGAAACAAGTTCCACAACTACCAAGGTCATTCCAAGCGACCAGGACCTCTTGGGGACAAACGTGCTAGGAACCTGGATATTCCTGTGCTGACACCTGAAGTCAGACCCTCACCTTATAAGTACAGGCAAAGATGACATCCACATGGACCAAAGTCCTGAAGTAAGCTAACTCACCAATTCTGAGAAGAAAATAGAGCAGAAGTCTCCCAACACTGGACTTGGGAATGGTTTCTGGGATATTACACCATCCACTTGATTCATGAAAGAATAAACAGATAGTCTTGATTTCAGCAAAAAATAAAAACCTTCAATCCTGTCATTTGCAACGAGGCTGGAACTGGAGGACGCTGTGCTATGTGAAAGGAGCCAGACACAGAAACAGCCACTGTGTGTTCTCACTCACACAGGAAAGCCACAACAGCTGATTTCACAGGAAGTGGAAGAGCAGTCATGAGAGGCGAGGAGGAAGGAGAGAGGGCAGAGATCAGGGCTGAGGATAGAGATGGGGTGTCAGGTACCAGAACACACTCAGGAGGAGAGAGCACTAGTGTTCTACAGCACTGTAGGGCGAACACAGGGCACATCATCTCCTTAGGCTTTCATAAAGAAGCCGGGACAGCAGTTCACAGGCTCTGGACACAGAGATCATGGTTGCTAGAGGAGGTGGAAGAGCTCCTGACCCTGATTTGATCTGAGAACAGGTATGCAGCTTCTCCGCTGGGCCTCACCAACATGTGCAATTTGAAAATGAATGAATCTAACAAATGAAGATCTTGTCCTTGTGGGACACCATCAACAGACTGAAATGGCACCTAAGAACTGTAGGAAACACCTGCACATCCTTTATCAGTAGAGGGGTTAGCACCTGGGAAGAATGAAGAAAAAGCAGCTGAGAAAGCTCAACACATCCTTGTGACATAAACACGCAGCACACCTGGAATGGAATGGAAACACCCTGAAAAGCCACAGGCCTACTACAAAACCTGAAGTAACAATATTTGCCACTGAAGGATGAAAGGCTTTCCCTATGACAACAAAACAACACAAGGACACCTGCTGTCACCACCTCTAGACACTACAGCAAGAGGGACACCACCAGGGAAACCAGAAGGAAAACCACAGCACTCCAGACTGCCAAGGGCAGACTCACACAGCCCCACACAGAGGGAAAGATTCAGATTTCAGCTTGAAGACCCAGGTGGGTGCACACAGACACAGACTCACAGACTCTCGCTTCCAGAGACAACAGCCCAGAGGTACCAAGAAGAAAGGCAACACAGAGCAGGCATCTGCATCCTTCCCCTCCTCTCCCCGGTCAATAGCAACCACCTGATAAGGTGCACACTGACTTGCATTTCTGGTTTCCTGTTCCCTAGAATGCCCACTGCAAGTGCTCAGGGACATTTGATAGGGTTTCTTCACTGCAGCTCCTACCAGGAAGCCTGTTACATGGGGGAGATCAATACTGGGGAAGTCTCGGGGCTCTAACACACACACAAATTCACACAGGTTTTACACAAACCTCTACACAGGCCCACATCCACTCGACTTTCACTGGCTGAAGTGATCACCCCAGTGGCTCCCAGGCCCCAAGCCATTTCCCAAAGTTGGGTTAACCCAAATTAATTCAAAATGTATATCCATACAAAAACCTTTATAGTAAAGACTGCAGCAGCAGAACTCATGATTTTCAAAACCTGGAAGAATCCAAGAGGAAGATGGGTTCCCAAGGTCAGGAGTAAAAAGTTATTTCACAAAAATCAACTGAACTTCTCTATACATGAAATGAAATACTGAAATGCAATTAAGAGAAAAATTCACTTAAAAAGGCACTCTAAACTGCTATCCTTATCAGAAGAAGCACAAAATCCAAATAAATGGAAAAACATCCCAAGCATATGGATCAAAAGGTTGAATATTATGAAGGTGGTAATTCTCACAAAACATCTACAGACTCTACACAATCCCTACCACAAACCTAGGTGACGGTCTCTTGGTTGAAATTGAAAGCTGATTTCACGTGAAATTGCGATGGACCCAGAATAACACACAACTTTGACAAAGACAAAGGTAATTTGACAGCACTTGGTAATGATGAAGCTTGCTTTAAATCAGCAGTAATCAAGGCAGTGTGGTAAAGGCACCAGGAAAGCCATGCAGATGATGAACCAATAGAGCTCCAGGGAGCAGGAGGTCAGCCACAGGGCAGAGGGAGCTGCACCACCCAGAACATGGGAATACAGCAGAACTGTCAGGAACAGCATCTGCAGGACGCTTCAACAGCCTCACATTTCACAGTAACTGTGTGAATGCAAAATCAGAAACGTGGTCAGAGGCCTGGAGGAGAGTTCCCTTGTCCTTGAGCAGACTCCAATGACTGAGCACCGTCTTGCAGTCAGCAGCCTGAGTGCCCAGAGTGGGGCCCTGGTCACTGATCCAAAGGGACAGGGAAAGAGTTTCTTGTAAATTACTGTTCTTGTAAATTACTGCACATCACAGTCTATCGGTGCTATCTGAAAGTCCAAAAAGAAGCCTCTCGCTGTTTTGTCTAAGTCAGAAGATAACTGACAAGGACATTAGTGAAAACTGCATAGACATGTTTTAAGTGAACAAAATCCGGCACACACCTGCATTTTTAAACAAAAAAAATCACCATGGAAGACCTGGGAGAAAAGATGTAATAAAAATTTCTCTTAGCCAGGTATGGTAGCACATGACTATGATCCCAGCAGCTCAGTAGGCTGATGCAGGAGGATCACAAGTTCAAGACCAGCCTCAAAAACTTAACAAGGCCCAGAGCAACTTAGGAAGACCCTGTCTCAAAAAGAAAAACAAATAAAAAGAAAAAAGAAAAATCTGGGGGTGTTGATCAATGGTTGCATGCCCCTGGGTTCAATCCCTGCTACCAAAAATAAAATTTAAAAAAAAAATTCTCTCAGAAATTAAGAGTATTCAGCTGGACACAGTGGTGCATGTCTCTAAACCTAGCTCTTTGAAAGGCTTGAGGCTGAAGTAAGATACCAACTTCCAGTATAGCCTGGGCTACACAGTGAGACCATGTCTCAAAATAAAAAAACGAAAAGAACTAGGGATATAGCTCACTGGTAGAGCAATCACTAGAATAGAAATAAGAAGAAAAAGAAATCAGAGTATTCAGCAGCATGCCAGGATACCTGGGAACTGAGAAAGCTCCACGAAGGCCCAAGACAAATCATTCCAGAAAGGATTAAGGAGATCCACAGGTTCAGCACTGGTTGATTGCTAGGCTTGGTTCTGCAGAGAACTGAGGCTGAGGCAGAGTTTTAAACAGCATGACTATGTATTATAGGAACTGCCCTAGCAGAAGCTATCCACAGAAACTGGAGTAGTGAAGGTCTCACCGTTACTTCTGTTTTCTTTTTAGAGAGCTCCTCGAGGAAATCAGTCAAAAACCTGGCTGAACAGACCCACTGAGTACAGTTAACAAGAAAAACAGTACCTCCAAAACTACCCTGGAACATCACTACACACAGAGGCTATAGTCTTCAATAAATAAATAAGAGCAAATGCTGTATAAAGGGAAAAACTGATTTAGAGAAAGCCATTATAATATTCAAATATCCACTTTTCAAAATCAACACCAAAACACAAAATTTACAGAAATAAGAAATGATGTGTCATCAGTGCGAAAAATGACTTTCTGTCGCTGAGAAAACACTAGACTCATAGGACAAGACATAAAACCAAATGCTTCAATCTTTAACAGGTATGCACCTAAAACAGGAGGTCAAAATGCCTGAGGAACAATTGGAGAGAATCCCAAAGAAACATGGAGCAACACACAGTGACATGGGGAGACACAACAACCGCCTAAGAGTAACCGACAGATCACAGAGAAGCGGTCATGGTGACAGTCCAGCTCAGCAGCAGCAGCAAACACAGGGACTTCCTGGATGCATCTAGAACACTTCACCCAACAGTGCAGTACACGTCCTTCTCAGGATCACAGGGAACAGCCACATTCTGGGCCGTAATATAAGAGGCATTGTGTAAAGAGCTAGTAATTCAACATATGCATCAGGAACACTGGAAGTAACACAAGTCAGACACAGAAACACAGCTCGGCGACCTCCAGGTGACTGCAGATGAAACCCCAAGTTCTGAACAGCACATGGTCAAGGATGTCTCAAGATAAGTCTAAATATTTCAGAGTTAAAGATCTGAATTGCACTCTAGGAATCTCAGTGGAACACAGCACAGACAGTTCTAGAGGGGAAACTGAAGGCATTAAATGCACACATTAGAAGAGCAGAACTAAAACCAGTCGCTGAACCTTCCACTCCAGGAGCTGGAGAACCAAGGGCAAGGTCAACGTACATCAGACACTGACACATAATTAAAGATATCAATGAGACCGCAATCAGGAACTCAAAGGAGAATCAAAAGCAAAAGCGGGTTCTTCACAGACATCACTGTAACTGAAAAACTGAAAAACCTCCAGCTAGGTTAACAAAACAGAGAAGACACAAAAACTAAATCATTATTAATCATATGGAGATTAAAAGAACCATACAGGAATATGATGGATAACTGACCACAGTTTGGTAATTCACATGAACAATCTACCGCAACTCACACACAAGGAGAAATGTACAATGTGACTGGGCTAAGAGAACTGAGAAGAAACCACTATCAAAGAGGAAAGGCTTGGCCTGGGGGCATCACTGGTGGATTCTGTAAAATACTAAGCAGGAAATGAGAAACACAAAGCTAGTGAACACTCCCCGTTTATCCCATGAGGTGTTATCATGTAATACGCTGCGATCAAAAAAAAAAGAAAACAGTTTCTGGGGCTGGAGCAGTGGCCCAGCGGTTGCAATGCTTGCCTGGCATGCACAGGTACACGACTTCAAACCCCAGCAACCTCGTACACAACTAAGTGTCGGAGCAACGAAACCCATGTGAAAAACTCAATAAAAATTGATTCTGTCTCTCTCTCTCTCACTGTCCTTCTCTCTTTAAAAAAACAAAACAAAACAAAACAAAAAAAGTTTCTGGCAGCCAAGCCAGGGAACTACTTGGATCACAGATGGCTGCATTTGGCAGACTGGCAGCATAAAAAACAAGCAACCATGTAAAAATGCAAAATGAACTCATGCAGTTTCATCAAATTAGGGAGAAGCAGCCCTACTGTTTCTCTAGCTTAAAATTTTAAATTCTTTGAAATCCAAAACCGGATTGTTTTGCTGTAGAACTTTAGAAAACTTCATCTTAAAAGAAGAAATAGTGGACAATTACCTAACAGTAAACAGGATCTACAGGAATCTGCAACACCTTGCACTGAACACCATTAGCTACTGCTGCAGACTGAACATCGGTGGAAACCCCAAAATTCATAGGTAAAAAGTAAACTCCCCTGGGCATGCCTGAGGAGGAGGTATCTGGGAAGGAGCTGGAATACGATGCAATTGGGAAAAATAGGCATGAACTGTTATTCTTATGAAAAACCTATCCTTTTTGGACAAGAGTGATATAATTTAATAATGATATTCATATAAGAAATCATTCAGAAAACAACCAGATTTCGGGGTTAGGGATTTAGCTCAGTGGCAGAGCGCTTGCCTAGCATGCACAAGGCCCCGAGTTCGGTCCTCAGCCCAGAAAAAAAAAAAAAAGTAAGAAAACAACCAGAATTCACTATTACTGGTGATTGTCATATTTGTGCCATAAAATGTAATGTTAATATTCCAAGTTCAGGAAACAGGAAGCAAAAACAGTTATCCAGTGTCACAAAATTCTCCATTATACACAAAAAGTCTCACAAATCTACAATCTATAGTCCACAAATGTGCCTACCACACCTATTGTGAAAATGTTTTCTCCAGCAAAAATTTTTTCCCTTTTCTCTAGTAACATTTTTAAGCATAAAGTGTATAATTCCGTTTGAAATAAAATTGAAAAAAAAAGAGATCTCAAACTTTCTACACTGGGGCTGGAGCGGTGGCTCAGCGGTTTCGGCGCTTGCCTGGCAAGCATGAGGACCCGGGTTCAAACCCCAGCACCACATACACAACTAAGTGTTGGAGCAACTAAGGCCATGTGAAAAACTAAATAAAGTTGTTTCTCTCTTTCTCTGTCTCTCTCACTGTCCCTCTCTATTTAAAAAAAAAAAAAAATTTCTACATTTGCTCACAAGAAGTAAAAAGATAACTAAAAATATTTAACCAATGAAAAAAAATTAGGTATTTTTTTGAAATCTACTTCTTTCTCACCAATTTAAGAATATTTTACCTTGCTCAGCTCTAAATAAATAATTTCACATTGAATAAAAACCTGAGGCTCAAATTAGTAGAGGATTTCAAAGTGAGAAACAGCAAGGGTCAGTGCTGAGGGAGCAGAGACTTGTCAGACTCAAGGGCAGGTAAAGTCCCTGCCAGCTGGGTGATCCTCCACCCCAGTCCTGCTCACTGAAGTACTCCAGGATCACCCTCCCAGAGACCTGGACCACGACTCACGTCTATGTTGCTTTCCAGGTTCATAGCTGGGGTGGGTGATACTTATTTTGGGGAATAAT